>JBBPSC010000487.1:0-17459 GCA_038093395.1 Baorangia bicolor
GTTCGTGCTGGCAGCATCGCCTTTTGGGTCACAGTGAGCGTACGCTACGCATATCCCACCACGCCTCGCTTCACTCGGGCGTGACCGTCAGCAACTGGTGCTCATTCATCCGGGTGTCGGATCGGTCTCAGCGTAAGCGTTCAAATAGCCGGGATTCACATTCCTACAGCTATCCCACAAATTTCATGCCCGACCCCATGCAACATGATGAGGAGATTTCCAAGGGATGAGCATGAAAAGTAGCACAAAACAGCTTAATGACATGATATACGGAGTGAAGTACACATAGTCGTGTTGAAGGGAGTAAAAAGTGATGCTCAGGCGGTCCTAGAGACAGCGATGTCAACGCTGTGGTCACAGGGGCGGGATCATGACTTACTCGTGAGAGGCTTTCACAGCGGCAACCTTGGCCTTCTTCTCTGCGACGCGTTTTTGGAGGATGGCTCTGGAAATTCAAAGGTGGGTGAAGGGTGCCGGTGAGCGCATACCACTCCTTTGAGACGTACTCATAATCTGCTTTTTGCTCCTTCTGGCGGCCGAACTGGCGGCGGTTGAGAGCACTGACGGCGGTGTTGCAGGCGGATGGGCGTCACAAGTCGCTGGATTTAGGTCTGACATATCGGTTGAGCATAGAACGCTCGATGGCCAAGTATCAGAACTCACGCTTTCGTGTAAGGCTTGGCGCCCTCCTTCGAGCTCGTGATCTCCCGTCAGACAACATACTTTCTCACATCGTCCTCCTTGCTCAAGTTGAAGAGCCTTCTGATCTTTGTCGCCCGCTTGGGACCAAGTCTCTTCGGGAGGACGTTATCGGTCAGACCGATGATCTCACCCTCACCTTGCTTCACGATGACAAGCGAGAGGACGGCGATGCATCCGCGGACGGACTTGTGCTTGCGCTCACCGTGGCGGCGAGTGCAGTAGCACGAGTGTCCATCAGCGAGGAGCAGACGGACACGATGGTGAAGCAGAACACCTTCGACCCGTCATAGCGTTGGAACCACGATGTGCCCTGAAAGTAGAGAGAAAGAAATAAGACAAAACAGGAAGACAAAATTCTGCAGTTGCTATAGTACTGATAAAGATGATGCTGAGCACAGAGTAGAGTGCGGCGGATTCGACGACCATCATGGCGGCGATCTCGTAGGGACGGACGTGTTTCCTCCAGGAGGTACCCGGCATTTTCTTTCGGAGTGCAAAGAGACGGTCGGCGACGAGGAGGGTGTAGACGAACGTCAGTCCGACTTGGAGGCAGAGATCTACGAGTTCGGAATTGATGTTGTAGAAGACGGCACCACTAGCTTCGGCCAGGACAAGAATGGACATGGCTGGTCATGTACGCCATTAGTCCCGATGCATCCGGAGATGGGGAGGGAGACGGATACGTACCGACCATTACAGCAAAGAATATGGACATGGGTACCACGACATATTTTTGCCAGTCCCAGAGGACGAAGCAGTGGTAAAGTTGTCATGCCGAGATGAGAACGAGAGATGTACTAGATGAAAGTGTTAAAAGAGCACGAGCCAACAAAGCTTGCATGAACCATTCCATGATGTAGTAGCTACGACATGCGACTTGAATGACAATACCCGCTCGCGAACAAGCAAAGGACATACCAAGTCAACGTCATCATGTTTATCTTGTAGTTCAGCTCGTCGAGGATCAATGCAGCCGGCCCACCAGGTGCATCGCGCAGGTCGATCCATATCATCTGGGTATAGCGGGCGTTCCCGGCGAACCCGATCGTTGCGAGGACAAAGGTGATCCAGACGTAGCCAAGGAGCATCCACCGGTGACGAGCAATCTGACCGCCGTGGCGTGATCTCCGGGTGAGAGCGAACGTTGCCTGAATGGTCAAGAGGCAGAAGATGCCTGGTAGTGGGGTTCAGTTCTGCACGGGGAGAAACGGATGGATGTGGGCACTCGCCGTATGACATTGCGGAGCCGAGTGGTAACAAGCGACCTCTAACTCTCCAGCTTCTTCTCTGGATATTAGCCGACAAAAGGTCCGAGTGGTAACAAGCGACACAATAACTCACTCGATGCGAGAATGATCAAACCACCACCCGAATACCCATTCGAAGGTATCACCACCATCCACTCTGAGATCTCGCCCATGGCCTTTGTCGATTACGAACTCAGTCGGTAGGCCCTATAACCTGCTCTCTATTTTCTAAAATGTTTATTTTTGTGTGTTTAAGTATTATAGACCGTTTGAAGAGGAGGTAACGATGTCCTGGATGCTGGACAAGCTTCTGAGGCAGAGTGACGCGATCGACAAGGAATTGCTTTGCATCCTCGCTGGACAACGCGTGCGTCATGTCCATACCGTACTTGCACTCGAGACGCTAAAAAACGCGACACGCCAGGTTGGCACCTCCGTCTTACGATCCACTGTCTTGCCGAGGCAGGAAATATGCTCGACTGTGCTTGTCTCGCAGGCATAGTCACCTTCAAACACCTTCATCGACCAGAAGTCGACGTCATCGTGGTTTGTCTATCACCCCCATTCTGGGGAGTGGGGTCTCATGTGTTATCATAGCACGCACCAGAAGAGCGCGCTCCTGTGCCGCTCGCTATTCACCACACGCCGTTCTGTGTCACGTTTGCATTCTTCCGATCCGACGACGCGTCCTAATCCATATTAATCTGGTGACCAGACCGTCTACTATCGACAATCTGCCTCTCTGCGTGGCTCAACTCCAACTCCGCCTAACCCTCCACTACTAGTGGGATAGCACTGGCATGGGCAATGGGACAACATCAAGGTGAAACGGAAACAACGCTACAACTTCCTCTTCTTTTGGTTCAATCATTCAACCCAGGCTTTCTACTACCATGGACGATGCTCTAAAACTATTCTTTCCGGGCCAAAAGCTTTCGTTGGAAACCCCCGATCCCGATCGTCCTCAAGTCAGCTTTACCGTCTGTAAAATTTTCACGCCAGTTACAAATGGCGTCATCGTGCTCGCCAAACCCGACATGGAGTTCAATGGGCTGGAGCAGGTGGTAATCAAAATATACAACCCTCGCTATCTAGGCGAGCGGATCGCCAAGATACCTTTGCACCCATCATATCCATGGAATGTCACCAACGGACAGGCAGCCACAGCGGCTCGCCCTCAGAATGCGAAACTCTCCGACAATGAGCTGGAGGACCTAGTCACCCACTATCTCTTCTGGGGGGAGAGATTTCACCATATGATGATGGATTCTTATGATTCAGAGCTCACAGCGTACGAGCATTTGAAGGCAGATGAAGAGGATGACGAAGACGAGCAAATCGGCGGCGACCATGTCCATTTCGAGGACGAATCCCTCCCGAAACGACGTCGGAGAAAGTCGAGCTCGGTCAACTTACGTCCTCGCAGCAGATCAGGTAAGTCCTTGAGCGCGTGCTCAATGCGACCCCATTGATGCTCTTGCAAGGCGCGCGGAACAACCCGTCCGGTCATCGTTGGAGCGTTTTCTCCACCAAAACCGATCACGACGTTGAGGTGCGTCCGTCTTCTTCTCGACCACGTACCAACAGTGTCAGCAAGTCGCCGATGGGACGCATTGCCGGTAGACTCATAAACATGAGGGACAGCATCACGCGCTAACGCAGACCGTATGGACTGCCAGGACTGACTACGCTTGGGATATCCGTCTCGTTCAAGCGTGAATCACTAATTTCTACGTCCCTTTCTCCTCTTTAAAGTCGTACGTCGAAGTCAACTACTCTAGCTTTCGCAAGATATTGAAAAAGTACGTTACGAGCGCGTTTGCGTGAATCGATCTTCTAACCTGGTCGGTAGGTACGACAGAGTCACGTATAACGAAGTGAGTCGTGTCCGCGGCATCTTCGTATCCACCTAACGCGCGTTATAGCCCAAAGACCGATCTGTGCACGACGCAGTGGAGGCTCTGCTTTCCTTCCTTCAGAGCTCCAAGGACAAGCTCACGGCCGCGATCAATTGCCTCGTCACCTTGTACACCTAGTGTGTCACTGGCAATGACCCTTCTGCCGCTCTGCAGCAACTCAAGGTCCATCAACGAGAGCATATAGCTTGGGAGCGCAACACCGTCTGGCGCCAGATGTTGGCGCCAGAGCGCCACGGGGCAGCGGATGCCTCTGACATGATGGGTGAAGGCATCCAACCGAGCGTGATTACACTTTCACCTCTACGTCTCCTAATACCACCCATCTCCGAGTCATTTTAAACTCATGGAATATCTCCAGTTCCTCGCGGGTCGCCTGTCCAAGGTCATTGCCGTTCGCAAAAAACGCCTGTTCGCTGAGATCCGCGAATCAAATTCAAGACAAGGTTTATGCTTCAGTTCAAATCCGGAGGGTCATGCGCTCCCATTCGGAGCTTCTACCTCTGCGATCAATGGTCAAGGATTCGGTGAAGCGGCAACCACACGCCAATGTTTCAGGAATTGCCCGGTTTGTCTTCCATCACTCGGAATCTGAAGTCAGTTCTCCGCTGATTGAGTTTATTTTACTTTTCTTTCATCCAGCGGCTTATAAACATTTTATTACATTGCTTCGTCGTGCGAGACTACCTTTATGCCAGCTCTGTTTTATGCCAGCACTCCAGCATCAAACCCGCGCTAACCCATCCCTTTGCATGTATCCTTCTAGTGTCGCGCCCACGGCCTTCCTTCTCTGGAACCACCCCTCGACGCTTTCTCTTGTTATCCACCTTTTGCGTCGCATGATCCCATGCGAAGAGATCAACACGGAATTATCAATGGAGCGTTATGTCGACCTTTTAGGAAATCTCGATAATGGGACCCCGTTGATTCTACTACTCGTCGGTGTTTACTGGTTCCTTTATGACAAGGACGGTATTCTCCCCACGTAAGTGATGATCGCATTTCTTTGTCTGACTCTCATTTCTCCCTTTTGCTAGAGTCGATTGCCCTGTATCCCCTGACTTGTAGAACCTAAGTAACAAGTTTCCATTTTTCGGGAACTGCGGATGTGCTAGATTGTATTCTATTACGATGTGATAACAAATCTTTGTGCTCACTCCCTATATCACTGGTAAGACCTGCAATCATGTAAGATGTGGTAAGATTCGTAGTGTAGTAAGATTTGTAATCGGACGTGGTAAGGTCCACAATGCGGCACTCGATCCCCCACACTCGCTTGCCACACCCGTCTTCCACCATTATATTCGACGACGAACACATGTAATTCTGCGACGTGAACGTCGTTTTATCATGCTAATTTCCTTGCGATGTGAACGTCGCTAGCCCTCTTTCAACGGCGTGAACGTCGTTCTTTCATCCGTCCTTTATTTTTACCTCAACTCACTCCTTCTTTTCCTTACCATCTGATGGGTTGAAGGGTTGGTCGTGGCGATTTCTTAGGCTTGTCTATGGGCATTCCGGTGAGTCCTGATACCTTTCGTCCCAACCACACACCCGTCTTGTTTTGATCTCTTTTTCTCCCGTTTCTTCAGGATATCGCTACAGCTCTCATTCTTGTGGACGAGCCTGACTGTTCCAGTCCTTTCGTTTCGCTTGAAGGGGCTCTCTTGCCACCCTCTAGTTCCTTGGGTGTTACCCCTCCTTTCCTTTCCTCTTCTCTCTCATCCTCATCGTCGTTTATCATTCCCGCTGGCGTGAACGCTGCGCGGGATACTATTATGTTTCTTGTCGTAGTTCACCTACCGACGTGAACGTCGTTTTGTTTCGTCTAGTTACCATCTGAATGTCGTCATTTTTGGGCGAATATGCCGTTCTTTGGGTTTCGAACACAACCATTTTCCTAGACGTTTTCTCGTATTTCATCCATCATAGTGCGCTTCTCGTCCACCACCGTCCAATACATCCATTCTATCATGTGTCTGAGTTTCAATCGCACACGTGGGTCATGTATTGTCCACTTTAGTGGAGGGTCTTCGAATCTTTCTTCATTTCCTCATCATCTTCAATACTCGGTCAGTAGCTCATTCTTTTCCTTTTCCTTTTCCTCGATCCTCAACGTGTTGCTTTTAGTTATCATGGTGTCCTCTGTCCAACTCAGTGATCTCTGCGATCGTTACCGGTTGACACCCGTCTTCTCTCGTCCTTATGGCCGAGACTACACTGTCGTCAGTCTCAATTCTCCCACCAATCTTTCGGTGGACGTCCAGACCGTCGAACACTTCAAGCGTTGGTTCGATGTCGCGGATTACCTTGACGTCAATCGTCCATGGCGTCCCTACATCCCTGGAATCTTCATGGATGCCCCCAACAATTATCGCTGGCTTTCCCTACGGTTGTTCGATTACGAACCCCATCACCTCGTCACATCTACTGCTCCCTTCCGCCTCACTGAAGACTCTGCATCCACCATTGTCCCATCATTGTTTCAGCTGTCCGCAGCCTGTCGCCAACTCGGTACTATTTGTCCGTCGTTGCTGGAACCTTTGAAGGCATCACTTCCTCCACCTCCTAACAAAGATATTGTGAAACCTTACAGCGATAGGAATAAGCTCATGGTCACTGTACGGAATCTCGGGGCACAATTACTCGACATCATCGGCGTCTGTCTCTATTTATCGTACCGGTATCAAATACCCACATCGTGCAGCGACGCCCATAAACTCCTGTCGTGGTTCAAGCAACCTGGGGTTCCTCTACGTGGACTTGTCGTCGAACTGGGATCAATTCCTCTGCAAGAATTAATGGACTACCTTGACCACTGCGTTCCAGTCTATTATATCTATCGCGACGACCAACCTTCCGCTTTCAACCCTCGCGTTCTGAATGCCAAGGACTTGGATGCTCGACAGGCCGAAGAAGCCGCTAAATTCTTCTCGTCTCGCAAGCGAGAAAAACATCTTGCGCGTGACGAGCGTCGATCGACCCAAGTAGCACCTCCCCCGGGTCAAATGGCGAAAAAGATTTATATGTTGCAGGATAGCAAAGGACGACGTAAATATATCACGAAGAAACAATTTGCCCAGCTCCAGGATTTGTACAGGCCAGAATATCTGAAGAAACCCTCTGGTGACGTCGACATATTACACATCCACCGCACCGATGATGACCATCATTTCGACGATGCTGCCTCTTCCGGAGATTCCATGTTCGTACCACAAAAACCCTGGAAATCAAATGAGCCTGAAGCCGGTCCATCCACCGTTCCAGATGTGTGCATCCCTCCCCCAAGACGCAGGTCTCTTTCAGTGGATGATCCTGATGCACCAGGCTGGATATCTCCATCCCCAACCCACTCTTTACGTCCCTCTCGCCCATCTTGTGAAAGGCCCCACTCTCCCCATCGACGTCCAGCGCAGTCATCCCACCGCCGCTCTCAATCTCCCCGGAGAGATCAAGCATCTTTTCGTTCTCGTCAGCGTTCTCCGTACGTTCCACAGCGTCATCGTTCACGCTCTCCATACCCTACTGCCACCTCCCTCCGTGGTCGTTCCCCTTCTCGCCATTCGGTAATTTTTTTTTTTGTTACAAACCTTTATATTAACATTTGTTGCAGATCCCTCATGCTGGTCATTGTACTCTCCCCGACCCAAATCCCGAACCGGAATTACCCCCACCAGTTCAACCTGACGAGGTGTGTCTTTCAGTCAAAGCTCTGTCTCATTCTTAATTCCATTTAGGATACAATGATGTCCCCTCCTGAGGGACCTAGACCTCAGGAGGATTCAGTTGAGCCCTCTCACATATCAACCCCTCCTGAACTCGAAATGCCCGCACCGGTTCAGCCTAATGATGTATGTCTTTCGGTCAAAGCTCTGTCTCATTCTTAATTCCATTTAGGATACAACGATCTCCCCTCCCGAGGGACCTAGACCTCAGGAGGATTCAGTTGAGCCCTCTCGCATATCAACCCCTCCTGAACTTGAAATGCCCGCACCAGTTCAACCTAACGATGTATGTCTTTCGGTCAAAGCTCTGTCTCATTCTTAATTCCATTTAGGATACGACAATCTCCCCTCTCGAGGATCCTAGGTCCGACGCTCAATCCGCATCGGACACCTCAATACCTCAAAATGTCCCTGCCCTCGAATGGCTTCTCAGCCAATTTCCACAAGACGCCCTGTTCCTCCCAGTGCCATTTCAAATCCAAGCTCTCGCCGGTACTCTGTATACCGGACACTTGCAGAGCCCCCCCCGCACGGAATGTCGCATTCGTCTATGGAGTCTCCGTCATCCCGATCGTCCGTTGCAAGATTGCTTACCCTATCTTCTAGCTGGTGGACTCGAGTTCCGGATCCTCTCTCTGTCGCCGTCATCATCTCTCTTGCCGCCCCCAAGCTTCACTCGTCTCATTGCGAGACATCACAACGTGGAGCAGCAGTACATCTCCAATATCCAGATTTTATTCTCTCGTCCGAATTCGCGTCGATTTTTTACTAGCGGAGGGATTCTTTGGCGTGTCGCCGTACATTATCTCTCGGACCATCGTGTTTCGCCCGTGGAGGATAGACTCATTTCAGCTCTCAGTGGCCCCAGCTCTGCGGCATCGGAAGTTCAGCCCGGTCTATACGATGATGAAATAACGTCTGATGAAATCGCGGCACTCATCGGTCTCAGTACTTCCGGTTCTACTCTCTGGCCACCACCCGAAGTATTTCTCCAAAGTGACCGTTGGATGGGTCAATGGATGCCGTCGAATGAGACTTGGTTCCAGTCTCACCTTCAGAGGATCAACCACAGCATTTCCAATGCCTTCCACACTCGTCGGGTTTGGTTGAAGAATCCCTTCCAGGTTCGCAGACAGCGTGCTCAGAATAGCGCGGGTTCTGAAGGACATGCAAGGGTTGTATGTAGCGATCACGATTCTTTATATTCACCCTTCCCCCCTGGTCGTTTAACCAACTTCCCTCTTTGATACCCATCACAAAAATAGCATAAGTGTGACATTGCCAGGTATGCCCGATGTGGCTGGGCCCCACGTGAACAAATCCATTGTGTCATTATCGCTTATGTCAGAATGCTTTGAGACACGCAAGGCAGACTGTCGAGCATTCATTGAAGTACATAGTCGTAGACATAAAACCATCCGTGTGCGTGTCATATAGGCATGATTCAGACGGTGAAATACATTGTCAGGTGTGAACGACGAAAAATGAATGGAAGTTACTACAAAGCACCATAGCCCTCCTGTGCGAGAATAAGGTCATCTATCTCCTCCCCGTCGTCAGCAATCAAAGCGCCCACCTCAGGCTCATCCTCGTCCCCATCCTTGTCATTGTCTTCATCCCCATCTCTTCCGACTTCCTCCTCGTCTATCCACTCATCTTCCTCACCTTCCCCTCCCACCACTTCCTCGCCCTCCTCCGAGTCGTCCAAGTCTCCTGGTGGTGGATTGCGTCCCTCATGCTGTAGTAACTCATCCCATTCCTATGTAACCTTATGCCCGATACCTCTGCCTCTAAACCGCATGAACATATCCCTGTTGACAAAACTAAAGCAAAAGAATTAGAATAGACGTCATATAAGTAATCAATAGTAAAACGTACATGTTCACATTAAAAAAAGTCCAATCTAAGTCATATGGGTCGCGCCGTATGAACGAAGGCCCTAAGAGGTCCTCTGTGGAGCCGAACGAAAATGCGGGGATGAGATGTACCCCACAAATAATGGAGTCGGGGTTGACAAAACCAAATGCATCAGCTGCGCTTTCACGGTCGAAAAACTGCAAGTGGGGGAGTCGCTTAGCATCCCAGCCGGAAGTGTGGTCTGAATCGGACGGAACCAATGGACGAAAAGGACATCCATTCGGCTGGGTTTGGAGTAAGGGGTTGTCGAGTCCTTCTGATGTTCAACCATGACGTGGAAAATCATGCACACCCTGGCACACCAATATGGGTGCGAGCGATCATCTTCTTGTGAAAGAAGAAGAATGTCAGCATGGGTGCGAGGATTAATAGAATCTTGTTCTCGATGGAGATCGTAAGTCGTGTAATTGACATGTAGATATGCGTGCTCAAAAATCTTGTTGTCCTCAAAAAGAACACACTCCTGGTCTTCATCTAAGAAGTCATATTTGTCTCCATTGTAAGCAAGGCTGCGTAGACGAGCTAGGAGATGGTCCTTGAGGCGAGGGATGAACAGGGTTGGTCACGGGTGACACCGCGGGTCGGCAATCTGACACTGCACCCGCACCCGCCAACACCACACCCTTGCAGGGTACGGGCCTACACCGACCCGTACCACCTGCGGTATGGTCATGCACCCACAGTGTGCAAAAACCTGCGGGTGAGGCAGGCATGAAACACTAGATTTCGCTATCCATGAGGTCTACTGGAACATGGACAAGGCAGCACAAGTATACAGTGGCTATGTAGGATCACTCAGATGAACATTTTTGTTAGGCAACGCGCAGCGATGACTCAAAGTGAATCACTAATCCGGCGTACGACTAACTATTCCGAAGATGGGGGAAATACATGGGCGGGATGTGAGACCTTATATACGACGAAATGGAATCTATCTTGGATAAGCAGAATGAGATTGGAATAAGAATGGAATATAAACATGGATCGGAATGAGATAATCAAGAAATATGAAGAAATCCTAACATCATCCCCCTCTTAAGGGTTGACGTCCGCGGCAACAGAAGGAGGGAGTTCAAATAAGGATGATGGGAGACGGTTTAATTGCGAATGAAAAGAGGTGAATTCAGTAGAAAGAAATAAGGGAGACGGAGTAGGTAATGGGGTGCCGCGACAGATGGGGCACGGGATCAGCGAGGCATGAGAGAGAACGTAGTCACATAGTGGGCTGTGGGCGTGGTGCTGTGGGATGGAGGCGGTGGAATTGAGCGACAGCGTCGCGGGCGTTGCTGAGATCAGTGTCACGCTTCCATTCACATTCTTCACGGGGGAATCCACGCCAGTGTACTAGGTATTCGATGTGTCCACGGCGTTCACGTGAGTCGAGGATAGCTTCGACCTCCTGTTCTTCTGCACTGTTGACAAGATCCGGTGGGGGGGGGGGGGGGTGGGGGTGTCTTCTGGGAGTCGAATGCACCGGGAGTATATGGCCAGAGGAGGCACTCGTTGAAGACCGGGTGGATCCCTTTCCACGATCTGTCAAGTTTTAGTTTGTAGGCAGTAGTACCTACCTTTGCGAGAATCTTGAATGCGCCGTAACGCTTGTCATCTAACTTGCGGGACGGGCGGTCAGTGCGGATGTTGGTCGCTTCTAGCAACACGAGGTCACCGGGATGATACTCGCGACGGTCGCGCGCGTGTCGATCATGGAAGCGCTTCATATCAGCGGCCGCGTGCTCCAGTGCTACGCGAGCTTCATCTTGTGTTCGTTTCATGTGGTCGACAAAGTCCTGCGCCGAGGCGTTGCGAACTTCCTTCCTTCGTTCGATCCTGATGACAGGTTGTTGTCCATAGTTGAGTTGAAAGGGGGAATAGCCAGTCGCTGACAACGTCTTCTGATTATGGGCGAATTCGGCGAGAGGCAGCCACTCGGCCCAATCGGTCTGTCGATGGTTGGTGTATATACGAAGGTATTGCTCGACCTCAGAGTTCAGTCGTTCGGTTTGACCGTCAGTCTGAGGGTGGTAAGCGGTAGATGGGTTCGCCTCGATCTTGAGCAGGGTATAAAGGTCCTTCATGAACGAAGACACAAATTGAGGTCCGCGGTCGGAGATAACCTTTCTTGGAGTCCCATGGAGCTTGAAGATGTGATCGCGATAGATCTTGGCAACTCCTAAGGCGGTGGTAGTGTCCTGTACTGGGAATACATGGATCATTTTGGAGAAACGGTCGACGACGTTGAGAATGGCGTTCTTGCCACTGGACTCTGGGAGTGGGCCAATGATGTCGATGGAGATTTCTTCCCATGGCGCGGAAGGGACAGCGTTGGGATGAAGTGGGGTGTGGCCCGACACCGTCTTGGGTTTGGTCTTTTGGCAGCGGTCGCAACCTTTGACATAAGTCTCGATATCTTTCCGCATGGTGGGCCAGTAGTACGCGCCCATGATGAGATCGCGCGTGGGTCGGATGCCTGGGTGTCCCGCGGTCGGATGATCATGATTCTCCCGCAAGATGCGCTCACGGATCGTCTGTTCACGAGGTACGTAGAGTAGTTCTTTCCAGTAGACAACGCCGTCTCTTTCTGTCCACGGAGACCCTTCGTGTGTGAGACCCTCTTTGACGTAGCGTTCCCGTTTGTATTGGTTCTTGCGTATCGCCGCTTCAATAGAGTCTGGGTGAGGCAGCGTCAGTGCAGGGGTTTTGTCGAGTGACTCTCTTGGGGTGTTGATTGTTATCCGTGCAAGGTGGAGGCGTGATATATCGAACAGGCGTTCTGGAAGAAGTATTTGTTGCGAGTTGTCGGACTCCACCCCCTTCGTAAAGTCGGGCCGCCGGGAGAGCGGATCGGCAGGGTTGGACTTGCCAGGTCGATGCGTGATTGTGAAGTCGTACTCTTGAATCATCTGTTGCCAGCGCGCTTGGCGACGCGAGAGGTCTTGGGGTTTGCGGAAGAATTCTAAATTTTTATGGTCAGTTAAGACTTCGAAAGAACAATGGGCACCGAGTAGGTGGTGTCGCCATTCTTCAAGAGCATGCATAATTGCAAGCATCTCAAGGTCTGCAGCGTGGTAGTTACGTTCGGCTTCAATGAGAGAACGCGAAGTAAAGGCGATGGGGTGCCAGACGGAATCTTGACGTTGGGAGAGGACAGCGCCAATGCCGAAACCGGATGCATCGGTCTCGACGCGATAAGGGTCGAGGTCGGTCGGCATGGCGAGGGCCGGGGCAGTGGTCAACGCATCTTTGAGTTTTGCAAAGGCGGTCTGACAGTCATCATCCCAGGCAAAGTCTTTTTTAACAGATGTTAGCGCATTGAGAGGACGAGCAAGCTGAGCGAAATTCTTAATGAAGCGACGATAGAAATTGAGGAACCCAAGGAACCCAAGGAGTTCCTTCTTCGACGTGGGTACGGGCCAGTCGCGGATTGCGGAGACCTTGGCCGGGTCCATCTTGACTGCGTTTTGCGAGACGACAAGACCAAGATATTCGGTCTCGAGTGCTTTGAATTCGCATTTTTCATGTTTGAGATATAGTTTGTTGTCGCGCAAGATTTGAAGAACTTCATGAACAACAGCTCGGTGTTCCTCGAGGGTGGTGGTATAAATCATGATGTCGTCCATATAAATAATAACCTTGCCGCGGTTGATCAAGTCGCGAAATATCTGATTCATCATAGTCTGAAATGTTGCGGGTGAGTTTGATAACCCGAAAAACATAACAAGTGGTTCGAATAAACCACGATTGGTGCGAAACGCCGCCTTCCACTCGTCGCCCTCGACGAGACGGACATTGTTGTACCCCCAACGTATGTCGAGTTTGGTGAAGTACTTCGCCGTCTTCAGCTTGTCGATAAGCTCGGAGATGAGTGGTAGTGGGTATCGATTCTTGACCGTGATCGCATTCAACTTCCGATAGTCCTGTACAGGGCGTAGACGCCCATCCTTCTTTTTGACGAAGAAGAACGGTGAGGCGAAGGAAGATTTGGAGGGGCGAATTCGCCCGGATTGAAGGTTCTCTTCGAGGAAAGCGTCAAGTTCCTTCTGTTCATCGGGTGAAAGATTATATGTTTTGCAATCAATGACATGTTCACCTGGTAACAGCTCAATCGCGTGATCCCAGGGGCGACGTGGGGGGAGTTCATCGAAATTTTCCTTGGCAAATACATCTTCGTAGTCGTGATAATGGTGAGGGACAGCCTCTTTGAACGACTTCTTGGCCCTTCGTTGATTAACCGCAGCCGCAATATCCGTAGACACATTTCGGATCCACGTGTCGACATCCAGTTGAAACAGCCGATCACCACCCTGGAAGCGGATTTGTTCTTCGTCATCGTCGTCGTCGTCGTCCGTATCAATGAGATCAGGAACATGATCGTCTTGACATTGGAACGTCACAGTTCTATCCTTCCAGTCGATGAGTGGATTGTGTAGCTTTAACCAATCGTGACCTAAGAAGATCGTATTAGTTCCAAGGTTGGTAACCGCGAGTGCGATCTGTTCCAAGTGGTCTTGAACCTTTAGTTCGACAACAACGAATTCTTCGATTTGACCCGTGGAGTTGTGAGTTCCATCAGCGTTGTAGACGGGGATAGGTCGGGGGAGTTTGTGGGTATTCACCCCCTTCTCAATGACGAAGGCTCAGTCGATGGAGGAGCCAGTACAGCCGGAGTCGAGCAACGCCGTGATCTGGAACTCGCGAGAATCGTTAGTGAGAATGGAGGCGGGTAGTTCGAGGGAGTTGGGAGAAGAGGAAGTACGACGAACGAAGCGGGGGCGGTGTTGAAGGTCGCGAAGGACCCAATGGGTGTCTTCGGGTGAGAGTGCTCGTAAGTCGGCAACGAGGGATGAATTAACCTCTTCGACACGCGAACCATGTACAAAGGAACAGAGGTGTTTGGAAGCGCGTGTTTCGTCAGGGCCGTCAACAACTGTCTTGATCCAACGAATGGACCATGGGTCGACAGTGTTTACCCACATCAACCTGCCGTTTTTTCTGATACGTCGTTTGGCAGGACGAACACGGGTGGGTGTGGTTTCGTTGGATGATGGCCGTTTGTCGTTTGGAAGGACGACAGGCAAGTGGGTTGTACGTTTTCTCTTGGCAGTAGGGGGAAGAGGAGAGACGGAAGGCATAGGGGTAGAAGAAGTGTAAGCCTCATGAGTGACAGGAGGTGAGGGCTCACTTGTTTCGGGTTCATTGATGGGGTTGGTCGTTCCGTCGTCAAGAACTGAGAAGCGATTGAAAAACAGTTTTGATGACGTACAGGACGGGGTAGTAGTGCGACCAGTAACTACTCCCCGATTCCAAAACACTTCTCGACGAGCTCGATAGCATCTTTCAACCCTTCTGCATTTTGGTAGAAGATTTGGGCTCCTTTAAATTCAACAAAGCGGGCGTCGCGGCGAGGGCGGGAATGAGTTGCACACGGCCAGACACCGCCACATTTGGCACATTTTCCCTCTGCACGGGCCTTACTGATATCCATAGGAACGCTGACACCTCCGAAGGTCCCGGGCTGATTCGGATGTACATCCGATTTAGCAGACGATTGATTGGAAGAGGGAGAGATATTATTAGCAGGTACGATTGTGGTCGATATTTTGGAGGGGACGTTGCGAGAGGTGAACGAAGGAGTTCCAGCGCCGATGTTGCGAGAACGCTTGCGCTCGGCGATTTCGGAAAGGACTTGGTCTGCACGAACAAGGGCGGACTCCCATTGCGCAAAAGAGTGCGAGTGGAGTAGATCAGGTTGGGAACGTTCAACGTACTCCACTACTTCATTGTGGATGCCATTGCGAAGGATGTTGATTAGGAGGCAGGAATGAGTATCGACGTGATAGTCGGTTTCGAGGATGAGCTGCTTCATATGAACAATGAAGTCTTCAACCGTCTCCTTGTCCTGACGCAACTTTAACAGCTTCCCTTCGGCGATCCGTTGTAGAGCTGCTGGGCGAAAGGCTTCATCAAGTTTGGATTTGAATTCGTCGAAGGTTGACGACGATAACAGTCCTTGCGTAACGTAGAGGTCTGCGAAACGCCCTGCTGCATTACTTCCTTTCGTGTACGAGAGGACGACGAGGATTTTCTGTTGGTCGCTGGGTTCGACGTCGAATCCGGCGAGATAAAGCTGGACCGTTCGCCACCACTGGACATACTTCTCTTTAGTCCCATCGTACGCCTCGGGTCTGGCGGCGAGTGATTTGCCGATGCCACGAGAGGGTGCGCTGACTGGGAGATTAACACGTGGTGGAGGAGAGTACGCACGAATGTCAGGTAGCGGTGCTGACACTGGTGCAATAGGCCGAGTATAAGGAATAGGAGGAGGTCCCGCGAGAGTGGGGTTTTGTTGGAATTTGAGGTACCATTCGCGATAGAGAGCGTCGAATGTGGCCTGGGAGTCGGCGAGGCGAGAAGCATTTACAACCGCCGGGACTTCCGAATCGAGCTCCATCTGTAGCGAGGATGGCGCGGGCGTAGAGGGCGGTGAACCAGGTTCGGGTTCGAAACCCCTCCAGGCCGAAAAGGACAGTTCGTTCGAATTCATTCGTGAGGGTGAATTAGTGTAAGGGTTGAGTCGAGAGATCTTCGGAATAATGTTAGGCAACGCGCAGCGATGACTCAAAGCGAATCACTAATCCGGCGTACGAGTAACTATTCCGAAGATGGGGGAAATACATGGGCGGGATGTGAGACCTTATATACGACGAAATGGAATCTATCTTGGATAAGCAGAATGAGATCGGAATAAGAATGGAATATAAACATGGATCGGAATGAGATAATCAAGAAATGTGAAGAAATCCTAACAATTTTCGCTTTTTCAGCTGCACTACAGCCACCAGGACGTCAAAAGGGATCATATCATGGCGAATCCACGAGCCAAGACATAGAAAAGCTCACACAGAACGAGCAGAGAGCTGGTTTCATGTGAAGTGCAGTAACTGCCTGCCTTGGGAAAAAACACGCTCGACTGCAGTTGAAGTTGCTAAGTCACCACACATTTGAGTTGGCTAGAAAATGAGTGATCATACTAATAACACTCACCTGGGACACTGAGGTAGTCCAAAGCCATGCAATGAAGATTTGGATACTGAGCAACAATTGAGGCCAGAGTGAGGGATATATTCCCAAAATCATCTGCCTCATGGTCCTTAAATCAAATCAGCAGACACAAGGCAAGAAGCTCAGGGCCTCAGATGGCACTAAGCAGTCTGTACCCTTATCACCTTTGTTGGAATCAATGACAATAGGAGAGTTGGCTGGCAATGGAAGGGAGCCTCTGGCTTTCTTGGCAGGTGGGATGATGATTGTTACACCCTTTTTGACAACCTTCAAGACAGCCTGTGTAGTCATGATGTGGGGATAGTAGTAGTAAGTAGCAAGGAGCAACTCAAACAAGTTGTCCCTTGTCTTATCATCAAACCAAACCTCATCTCCAACTTTCTTGGCTGCCAGTACCCTTCTCTTGGCCTTTTGTTCTGATAGCAATGCAGGTTGTGAAGTTAGGGTGGTTCTTGACACCAGTGGGTGAGTAGCTGCCCTTCCTGCTCACAAATAGACATCGGAGGTGCAAGATAAACTTGGAGAATCACACTCTGGGTGTGTGGAAACTAGTGTTGGCATGGGCCTGGCCTCAGGCTGTTACGGGCACCACTAAAGACTCTAATATTTCACACCACTACTACTTTGAACTTCATCATTTAAACCTTTTGATAGTCATGTGGCCTCAGCACATGATTACAAAACCTTTGACTATCACATGATCCAAAGCATGTGATCATGGGAAAGATCAGGTGACAGAGTCTAGACTCTGCCCCTATCTGGAACACGCTACATTTACATACATCAATATTTATACCTTGTCACACAACTTTTGTTTTATCCTTGGCACATCTTTATCTATGATTACCATATATAGACTTCTTATCAGTAGCACTGCTTGGTCTGTGCACACT
>JBBPSC010000488.1:0-10267 GCA_038093395.1 Baorangia bicolor
GTTGAAGAGGTGGGTGTCGTGCTAGAGGATACACCCTTGCCTGAGGAGTGGCGTCTGCCGGGGTCATCATTGTGTTCTGGCTGTCGTGAACCTGGGTCATGATTCGTGAACGCCGTGAAACAGGAACAATCCTTGGGGGGTCAGAGAGCTGGAAACACCCAACATTTAAAAGCCGTGGCCCGGCATCGCAATCGAACCATGCGTCCTAGGTGGAAGGCAACGAGAACTTAGTAAGAGGCTACGTGCACTTGAGTGGAAGTTAGTTCGGCCGACGATCGCCAATCTAGCTCCCATCCAAGCTGCCCAGGGCCATCTTGACAGGAAAAGCAGGTCTGACCCAACCTTGACCTGGTGCCAAGGTGCCAACAGATAGGTGACACCAGTAACCGGGTAGGTCGTATCAGCCAGAGCCTGGACTTGCAAGACCACTGATCACCGGTCAGATGCCCAGTTAAAAAATTGGCCAACCATGGGAAATACCTCCTTCGGAGAGCCGGGCTCCAAGCCGACTACATAAAAAGATCAAGTCCGGAGGTAAATTTAAACGTCAAGGGATCCGCGCATGAAACATCTTCCGTGAGACGCTTTTTCCGCTACTGGATACCTCATTACCTGCAGCTTGCTCACCACGAAGGTATCCCCGATCCGGGTCATGACTTGCTCTTGTCGGTCACGACTCCAAAATTGGCATCATCAAGTGGCACCATTGGGTTGACTGTTATCAAGCCCATATAAGCATAGCATTCGGGATAGCTCGGACATAGCGGTCACCACAAATCAGAGTTCACCTCGTGTACTTGGCAAATGCAATAGATCGGCCCCGACAAACTAGTATACCACATCGCCTCGTTGAATTTGACTTGAAACAGCGGCAAACCGATGGAGAAACACGGGGGTGAAGCATGGTCAGCCGACGTAGGCTGGCTCGTATTAGTAGTATCTTATGACTGTAGAGTCGGTTAGAAGCCACCTGAATTGCATTCGCCAGAACACGCACATGAAATATCAAAAGGCTGAGGCATGGTCAGACTCCTGGCAGGAGGAATGCCACTAATTGAAATGTTTCACCTCACAGCGCAGTGCAAGCTCCCCTTTGACATAAAATCGGGGCAAAACGCCTTCTGCTCGTACGAGAATGAAAATTTATCTGCCCAGGGAATGAGGCTACACCGAAGGTATGAAAGTTTCCTCGAGGAGCCAATTGACTGGGTCGAGGTTCAAAAAAGAAAACCGGGTTTTCTGTCACTGCCTTTGCCATCGGCATTTTCCGGGTGAGGAATGTCATTATAGTTTTTAGTTCTACTAACGTGACCATGCGTTGAACTACGTTTAACCAAGAGACCCACTGATAACCCATACAACGCAAAGAAACTGGAGACTACAAGGAAGCGCCATAATATCACTTGAAATTCATCAGGATTCATTTACGACTCCAGGCAGGAGCCGAAATGCTGGTTCAATATCCACTGACAGCTGCAGAGTTGCAGAAACTGAAAGGCACAAGTCCGCAAAGTGGCGGGATGATCAAAGCATGACGGTGCTAGTGGACGGTGCATAAGGATCGAAGCATGCAGTCACGACATCCCGCTTCGCACGAACGCGACGCCCCTTCTTCTTTGACTTCACTAACGGATCACCAACATTAATGACCCCCCATCAGGATTGTCGTACATGGAGACCTACAGCGGCGCTTTGGCGCTTTCTCCTTCTCCTCAGGACGTTCGCATCCACGCGCCTTCGCCTCAGCTACGAGGTCGAGTAATTGGCGAGCGCACTCATCGCAGACAGTGCGACCCGGGACGTCGGCTAACGCGACGGATTTACTAGACCAATATTCTGCTGCGATCCTCGAAATGCCTTTTGCGAAGACAGCGCGGGACTCGTCAGAGCGCATCGGATACTTGTCCAGCGCGTGCTCGAACGCGGCGAGTGCGTCAGCGGACATCTTCTTGAATCCTGCTTCTCGAAGGTAAGCAGGGAAGGCATTTGCGAGCGTAACGTCCTTGTTCGAGAGAATCAATTTGTTCATGGCGCGCTCGATGTTGGTGCGCATGATAGCATTGGCAATGAGGAGAACTGAGAGGAAGGCGATGACGATTTAGAGGCGGGGTGCCCGGCCAGATTATATACTTGCCGAGACATATGCTTCAAGTTTGGGACAAAGACTTGTGTCAAGCGACGCCGCCGCATTGCAGGGATCCGACATGCAAAGATCGAACTCTGAGTGGTTCATTCTGGCTGCTCTGAACTCGTGCGTGTCATGTAATGCCCATAATGTTATGGTACGACTCGATCTCTGATGTACAGCACGAGCTGCTGCACGGCTTCAGTATATATTGCCTCGGACGGACGTCAAGCTTTCAAGTTTGAGAACCCTACCAGTCAGTGTCGAGGACCGCGACGGAGTCGATATTTACGTACATCGAGTCTATGCGTTGTGCGCAGTCACAACAAAGAAACAACTGGAAAATAAAGACAAGGAAGCAAAGTAACCATGATTCCCAGCAGCGATGAGCCGCACCAGCTCCGATGACAATCAATAACTCTTGTACTACAAGCCACAAGTCATGGCTTGTAAATACAGGTGTGGAGCACCCAGTGGATCAGTCAGGGATAGATCGTCAAAACAAAGCATACATAGACAATCGGAAAACTCAAAGAGTCTACAAATAACTCGACAGCTCATACAAAGCCTTACACGCTTTTCAATCCATACCTTTCACTCCAATTATGATACTTTTTCATCATGTCAGGTGTTATTTGCCTTTGAATCGACCTTGCGGCCTCCTCGAAAGCGACTTGCGGTACCTGACAAATGTGATGAGAAACCCTACAAATCATCAAAGAAGAATACGAGGTCTCACATGAAGCGCATGGATGTCTTTTTGCATCGTCAACAGCGCAGCTTCTTGACAGAGCGCCGCAATTTCTGCTCCACTACAACCATCCGTCTAGGCAATTTCAGTCAGAAAAGTATATGCCCAGGGCATACTATACGGACCATGGCAGCGATCTTGGAGACATCGAACCCAGGTTCAACGCTCATCTTCTTGGTTCGAATACGCAGGATCTCCTGCCTAGCCTTTTGGTCCGGTGGGCCAATGAACAGGATACGGTCGAGGCGACCAGGTCGCATCAGCGCAGGATCCTTGACAGGATAACAAGCCGTAAGAAGAGATCACGAAACCACGTTGCATGGTAATCTCACCATAACATCGGGTCTATTGGTGGCCGCAATGATGGTGACACCGACCAGTTCTTGGACACCATCCATCTCGTTCAACAAGCTCGTAAGCACGCCCTCGTGGGACGACGTACCCCCTCCTTCCGAGTCAGATCGAGAGGTACCGAGGGCGTCGATCTCGTCCTACCACAATGATGTATGAGTCAACAGTCATGTAGCGTATAGGCAGAAGGGACAAACAAAGAATATGATGGATGGCGATGCTGCACGAGCTTTCCTAAATATCTCACGCACAGCTCTCTCGGATTCACCGACGTACTTGCTCAGGAGCTGAAGAAGAGGTTAGGTGTCGTACAAGAGGATAGTCTGATCACCTGCCTCTGGACCTTTCACAGCCACAAAGTTGACCCCGCTCTCTGTTGCACAAGCACGTGCAAGGACTGTCTTACTGCACCCAGGTGGTCCGTAGAGGAGAAGACCCTTGGGTGGCCGTACACCTAGTCTCTCGAAAGCCTCCGGATGAAGCAAAGGCCATTCAACGGCTTCGCGCAGCTTCTGTATAGCAGCCGCTTGGCCACCAATATCAGAGTACCTTACGGGTGGTGTATCCAAGAAGACAGATCGCATTGCAGACGGGCGAACGTTCGGTAAAGCATCAGAGAGGTCTGCAATGGTGAGATTCAGAGATAGAGGGATCCCTGTTCCGCTCGAACCCAACAACGGATTTACATTCACCCATCGTTTGATTGCAAGTGTACCGGCCTCGCGAACGACTGCATTTAAGTCGGCTCCAACATATCCATGTGCACGACCCGCGAGAGCACGGAGGTCAGCCTGTGATATAGAATGAGGAGTTTTAGTGAGTAGAACCTCCAGGATGGCTGAACGTGCTTCGGCATCCGGTACACCTGATATACCGCAAAAGCAGAAGGATATCAATTACAATGTCCACATGGTGCTGAGAATTTGTTTAGTGCTTACCTATCTCGAACTCCCTGTCGAATCTTCCAGGGCGTCGAAGTGCCGGGTCGATTGCATTTGGTCGGTTCGTCGTTCCGATAACCACAACCCTTTCGATGGTGCCACTGCTCGCTCCATCTTCCATTCCGTCCATTATTGTCAGCAAAGTTGCGACCACTCGCTTTTCAACTTCTCCACCGGCACCATCCTCGCGTCGTGGGACCAGTGCATCAATCTCATCTAAAACGACGATACACGGGCTTTTAGCACGCGCGTTTCGAAAGACCTCTCGGAGTCGCGCTTCAGTTTCTCCATGGTAGGCCGACGATAGCTCGGGTCCATTGATGATGATAACAGAAGATCTCGTAGACGCAGCTATGGCACGTGCCAGATGCGTTTTCCCTGTTCCAGGGGGACCATGGAGCAAGATGCCCCGTGGTGGCTTTAGACCTAGATAATCACATAGAGGGTAAGTTGAATCACGAGCATCTCCGAGGCATGACTCACCAAAATGCGCAAACAGCTCCGGTCTTGTAAGGGGAATCTCAATTAAATCGCGTATCTCAGTAATCGTTTTGTTAAGCCCTCCGACCGTGGCATAGGCATCAGATGGCGTTGCTTGTTCAAGAGTCTCAATATCTGGCTGAAATGCACACACGTGTAAGCATCGTATTCGGGAACCCAAGTCCAGTGAGTCCCATGACAGCCTACCTTGTGAGGATAGTCGACCTGATGGTCAGTGTCACTTTCGAAGATGCAAACAGATGTATCCCATCCCGTTGTCCACAAAAGGGATCGGGAATGGAATGAAAGTGATCTAACTTCTTCGGTAATGGAGCTGACCAGGTCACCTGTCCCGGGTGGACGCACGGAGATGGAATCGATGGAAAATCTCCGAGGTTGACCTTCATATAAAACTTCCACGATCTGGGAAGATGTGATCAATTTTAGTCCAACTAAATTATGTTCAATTGAAACAAGTTAGACACAACGGTCCATCGTGATAGCGGGTGTAGCACTTACCAAGATGTTCACGCAGTAAAATTGCAAGCCAATCTCTGCGCTTCCCGGGGTCAGGAGTGTCAGCCTGAGCACTCTTCGCCGGCCCTCTGGAAATTTCCCGTAGATGGATGTATCCAGCTTCTTGGGCATCATGCAATGATGGCGGGAATGAGTTATCCTTATTGATGGTTTTTCCATGCAAGGGAAAAATTTGGATCTGATTTCCTTCCTCGAGGCGCGCCGTGAGGAACAACGAAGGAGATAACAAGATAGCTGGAGGGAAGAAATGCCCATGAGCATGGGATCAAGTTTAGTAACGCAACGACATGATCATCATCCGATGTGGTACTTGCCATTCTGTGAAACGTCTATAGACGGCCACAAGACCCCAACTGCGAAGTCCTGTCATGCGGGGGAAAATGAGTCCTTCGAAAATACCATGGTGGTAGCGACCACGTATTTCCAGCCCTGCTTGTTCTTACCTTTTTTGCATTGCCGTTATCTCCCTGCGATAAGGCAATCACGTCGCCAGAGCACAACTTCAGGGTTTTCAGGCCGTCTGGATGGATGATAACGCGCTTCGCAGTACGCGATTCTCCCTCCGCAACCAGATCCGAGAGGGAAACAGTAAATCTCGGGACAGACATTTGCCTCGTCAATATTGTCGAAGACTGGACCTGTACGTGTGCGGCGGAATGCACTGTAATATTTCTGGAGCTTCTGATACTTTCCTTGTGATTGGTGGTCGCTCAAGGGCTGGAGCTGAACTTGATCCTGTCAAGAAGGATATCTCCGCCGTCAATGACAACAAAAACGGATGTCCTGATCGATAGGGCAGGAATAGCTTCACGGATGGTTGCAATGGACGTTGATATGATCTTTGAAACCGCATGCTCAGAGGGGAGCTTGCTCATAGGTCCCCACGCAACGGTCCTGGACCGATAGGACCGATTTCGACCATTTCAATGACATGTGATGGCACATGACATCCCCTGAGTCACGAGATGGGGCCGGCCCAGCCGCAATGTCGGTTTTCGTTCGTAAACACACAGGCGCTGCGACAACAACTTCAAACGCGCAGACATGTCGAGATACACAGAGGTAAGTCAAAGTCTAGTTTGATGTCCAGAATTCACTGAACAAACAGCACCAAGGCGGACGAGGCACAGCAGGGCCATTACAATGATGGATACAACGGGACCAGCAAATACGAGGACGAGATCGAATCCATAGCGTAATGCATGACGAAGGGGAATATGGCCCTCTCAATAAAAAGAAGATGCGATAAATGAATGCCACCATGGCACCCCGATGTGCCATCTGGAAGGCTCCTAGAGCAGCAGGGGAGACGGGAAAGCGAAAAAGGTCACCCTAAGGTAACACCTACCAAGAACTCTCGGATCTGGTCATTACTGCAGGTCGAACAGCTTCACAAGATCGTCAGCCGATGGACGTTTGTGCTCTTCATGATCCCAACACATTCGGATCACCGACTCGTGCCGCGAGGTAATATGCTTATTATGGGTCGGTATCTGGGGCCGTTCTCCCCTGAAAACCGTCAGGAGGATAGCAGCTGGAGGAATCGCATCATATGGTTTCTTCCCAGACAGGACCTAGCAATGACACCTCAGACAAAAAGCCATATAGTAAAACAGACTATACAAACATGGAGCATGAGTCCCCCGAACGAGTACATATCACAGGGCTTTGTGGGGTGAAACACCTTGTCCTGGGAAATATTTATCCGTTGGAAGAGTGCGGGATCTGCGAATTGCACGACACCACAGGTGCTAGATTTCAGGTATGATGTCCCCACAAATTCATTGATCAACGAGAGGCCAAAGTCCGTGAGGCAAGCTGTCCCACATCCATCAATCAGAACATTGTCCTGCGGAAGAACAATCAATATTCATTCCCAAAGAGCCATTTTAGTGACGAGGCCTACACTATGAAGGTCACCATGAATGACGTCTTGACTGTGGACTATGGGACATGATAAGAAGTTGCACAATCACGGTCATGGAGTTGGTACGTACGATAGCACAGACCAGCTGCGATATCCCCAAGCTGCGGCGAAGGTATTGAGTATATAGCCGTCTAAGTCGCAATGAAAACCCACCAAACGGTGTTTCCCGAGCAAATTCAACGTCTGGTGATGCGCAAGATAGCAGGATAGAGATCCATTGCAGAACCACGGGCTGACCATGCTCGGCAAGGGTCCGAAGCCAGACACCAACCCGAGCAGTGGGACGACGTTCCTGTGTCGTAATCTCCCCCAAACTTTCAATTCCCTGCGGAGTTTCTGAAACGAATGAACGGTCCATCCTCATTCCAGGAGATGGGAGACTCCGATGTTACCTTCTCGTGAGACCTTAGGTCTTCATAGCCATCGGTGTCGAATTTCACTGCTTTCACCGCGACCTGATTACTTTAGTCAGTGTGGACTCAAATACCCTGAAACTGACCGCACTATGCGAGAAGATTCTCCTGAGATTAAGTCGCACTCCCAGATATCTCCGAAACCGCCACGTCGGGTAGCATAACTTGCCCTTCTTCTAATAGTAGCATTTGAATGTTTGAAAGGTAGTTTACTCAAGTAATCTATAACAAGGACAACATGGGGTACATCGTCTTCAAGGAAATTCGAGAACAGACCTTCGTTTTCTTCCGTACGAGATGGCAGGTGCACTCCAGAGTGCGAAGTGTGACTGCTGTGAGAACTTCATGTATTCCCTAAGTCAGGGAACTTGAAGTGCGTTATAATCGCTCACCTGGTATAAAGCATCGAATGCGATGAGGATTCCATGCTGGAAGTTTCTTCGCTGGAGGACTGTGATGGATCGCCGACTCCCAGGAAATGTGGGTTGATATGTGGCGCCTTTGCGGAAGTTGTCGCGTTGCGAGGGGTCGGGGGTTCGACAACGGGGCTTGGTGGTATCGACTCCCCAGGAGACTCAGCTGTAAGATAACTTGAATCCCGTGTCGAGGATGCTGTATGATAGCTTGAGTCCCTTGTCGAAGGTGCTGTGCTGAAAGGGCGTGGAGAGTCATTCGGACGACGATTGAGACCCCCGTCACCAACATTGCTCCTGTCCTTCGCCTTGAAAATCCTCGAGATCCCTCCCTTGCGTGATGACGTAAAAGGGATATATTTCTGGACAGGGGTGCCAAAATAAGACCCACTATCTTTCGCTTTCCAATGATAATTCCTAGTGATCAAATCGACAAGCCTCTTCTTGGATTCGGCTAGTCGAGGATGCCCTGAAAGGGTAGTGATGCAAACGTGGTCATCGAATTCCATCTTGAGCTTCTTGAGTTCGGAAGAGTTTCGGTTCCACCAATCCTCCATATCCCCCTCCTCTTTCTCTAACTGAGTTACCACAACGACTACAGGAGCAACCAGCCGACGTTCGATGGCGCAAAAGTTGTCATAATATTTCACTGATGCCTTGGTCGCCCTAGATCCTCGAACGCAGTACACGAGGAGGTCGATCTCATCCCTACGGCATCTTTCCTTGAGGAACTTCTTGAGTTCTTTTCCCGAACCTCCTCTGAAGATGGCTCGAAAAAAACTGTGGCCTTCACCAAGACCGCGGGTATCCCACAGGTTATACTTCATACTATTCAGCGTGGTCTCGTAACTGAGGCTAGCTTGTGTGCAAGGTTGAGAGTCATTCGAGACAGGGGCGAAAGTACCAGTCTCAAGGAGGAGGTTAATAGCAGAGCTCTTGCCCGTTCCTGTTTCTCCGAAGAATATAATATTACGCTGGATACAAGGGTGCTTCGCGTGTCAGCCTATCGATAGACATGACATACGATCCCAATCAAACCTTGGAACTGGTTGCTATTGGGGCCATAGCTTCACGCTAAGGTCGAGGCACCAGACAAACCGCCAGAAATCTTGCCCCCTGGATGGTGGCTCTACTTTGTTTAGAATCGGCTCCTAAATCAGCGAAGGGCGGTCTAGCAGGTGGTGATAATCGGACTGGCAGTTGGCATTGAATAGTAATCGGTGGACTTGAGAGGTTCGGGACTGAAGGAACTGATGGGTTGAGGGCGGCTCGCGAGGCCTCGTTCGAAAGCATTGTGGGGATAGTCGCCTAATAAGCACCGATAACGGGACGCCAAAAAATGATGTGTGCGGGGTTTAATTTGACGTACGAAGACATGCGTTTGGTGGCCACTCCCTGGGTGCGATGCTCGAGAGCACCCCTATAACGAATTCACACAGCCAATCTTGCCAGTGCAACCCGAACCACATTTTCCATCCTAGCATCCCGGATCAGATCTCTTGCTAACTAGATAATAAAAACCACAAACACTCAAGTACTCCAGTCATGGGGCGTCCTAGACGGTAAGACCCTGCAGACATGCGTTGTCCAGGCAGGGTTCTGCTAATGATGGGCCTCTGAAGAAGCGATGGCCGGGGTTGAGGGTGTGCCCAGTGATGTGCCAGTGGATGTAAGTGGCATCAACGTGAGATATGAGATATGAGAATCCTGAACT
The DNA here is from genome assembly GCA_038093395.1 of Baorangia bicolor. NCBI lineage: Eukaryota > Fungi > Basidiomycota > Agaricomycetes > Boletales > Boletaceae > Baorangia > Baorangia bicolor. Next base: position 9,653 of record JBBPSC010000488.1, read on the forward strand.
TGAAACTCGCTTCCACACCAAGGCATTCCGTTCCTTAGAACAATGGCGACCTGGCAGCGGGTTGAGGCCGTGCAGTGTGGACTTGGCACTGGTTCGAGTTTCTGAACCAGAGGAATGGGCCTATCACTGGCAGTGGGGTTTGCGGTGGCTCAGCTTCCCGACAGTAGGCAGGATGACGCAAGAGAAGTGTGGGTGCCTCGTGACCATAAGCTCCCTCCATGTCGTACTACAGGCGTAACAGATTGATATCGATGTGGAGTGTGTTATTCCGTTGGGCTTGTAAGGCAGCGTTCTTCGGCAGTTCATAAAGCTAAACGCTCATACAGTGTGGGACCCACCCGCCGCATCATTTCGGCGCAGGTGATCGAGTGCCAGCCGGCATAAGTAAACCTGTCCAGTTGTCGCGCTCGATGGTCCAAGCGACCTTGTGTAACGTCGTTTTCCCAAGAGAAGCTACGAAATCACATTATCACACGAAGAAGAATCTCACCGTTGAACTGACTGGTTGTCTGTTAGACTCCACCTACCCGAATGTCTGGCCAGGGAAACAGGGTACTTCGAGATTACCTGAATCGAATGGTGAGTTCTGTGATTTGTCGCTTCATAACTTACCTC
>JBBPSC010000489.1:0-17424 GCA_038093395.1 Baorangia bicolor
TAGGTAGCAGCCATTGTGATCGCAGTGGAAAACCTGATAGATTCATTTGGTCATCAGGAGCACAGTAGTATTGGATACGAACGTTCTCAAGTGTTGCTCGAAATCGGCAGGACTATGACTCATATTCTTGAGTAGTTCCCGTGTTTTTCTCGACTGCATGGGTTGGTACGAAGCGATGCTTTCCGGTCGAAACGCTTGCTGAAATATCTTCCTGTGTGTTTTCCACTCGTCGCCGTAGGGCAGGAATCCAGTGCCCCAAGTAAAGTCCAATCTTTGGGGCACTCGTCAGAACGCGATCTTCATAGAACGTACACGAACAACCGACATATCATTTGCGGGGATGTAGGGTCTGGTGGAATAGTTCTGAGAGCGTTGCTCGAACAGATCCTTGATGGCTTCATAAGAATTCAAGATGATCATATCTTGTGTCAGTACGCGGATATGGACGAGGTCTCCTGAGAATCCGAGAAGCGGCTGAACGGATGTAAAGTACGAGAACGTGATGATCGCTCACCGTACTTCTCGCCGAGCTTCTTGCACGCGATCCACGGTTCAGTAGTAGGTATATCGAACACGTTACCTAGAATGGGCAACCCGAGTGGTCCGGGTGGAAAGTTGGGCCTGAGGGATCTCCTCCGGACGTAATATGCAGTTATTCCTGCAAACAGGAAGGAGAACAATGCAAAAAACAAGCTATCGGTGCCCATAGGGTAAGGAGGGTCGGCGTAGGCGTCGATCGATATCGATCACCCTCCCCCTCGACCCGTGGTAGCATATCTTTATCGTCTTGCGGCTACCAAACGTTTTGCCGTCCTGGATCTAAACAAACTCCGGGATGCACCGGAAACACATCAGGTGGGGAAAACGTTTCCGATAAGCTTCCAGAAGGCCGACATAAATGGCTAGTTCGACCTCGCTAACATTAGCACCTGCGGGTTCAGCCATGACCGGTTGACCATCATCCCGCGAGGACTAGCTGTTCCACGGTGGAATTCTTGCAATGTTGATGGATTGTAATCGACTAGACCGCCGCGCTCAGCCGTTACAGCAAAAGGCAGAAATACCGAATGACTACCATTCGGTATCGCGGACGGTATATATACTGGATATGGGGACCTACTAGGTAAGCCAGTACTAGTGTGCTTACATGAATGTTAGAATGTTGAAAACTTACATACACTGGACGATCGTACTAGCGAATGGTCTTGAAAAGCGCAATGACTCTAAAGGTTGCCTTTCCATTGTTGAAGTTTGCCTGTAAGCGTTAGTTGAATCTGACTCATTCCAACCTCGGAAATAGTACGCATTGCAGGCGGAATCAAGTCAGTCACGTTTATGTTCAACGACTCGGATATCTCCTGGAAATGAAGATGAGAAAGGATTCGGCACGGCGGCAGCTTCCGTATTCACGGCTCTTTAGGGCAATAAAAAGATAAATCTATGTAAAAAAGTCTACACACCCCAACGCCGACCCCTGTCAAGCTAGTACTCCACTATCCGACGTCTCTCTAGAATCCAAAGTTGATGGTTCATCTCCATCTCCAGCACCCGAACCCACTGATCGAGGGGTATCTCCCACACCTTCCCCGTCTTCAGCTTGCTCAACACAGCCGAGTTCAGCTTCCACCGCTTAAACCCCAGTATAGCCTCGACGACCGTCCATTCCTCACCAGCCATCTCGGGAGACTCGGCAATCAGGTGCGTAAAGGAGGAAGATGAGATCATCGACGGAGTCAATGACTCCGTCTTGTTGTACGTCCACGATGACTGGGATGAGTGGGGCTCGGATGACAGGAACGCTGACATGATGGGAGGAGCGTGTTCATGGAGGAACAATGATGCACCGGTTTGGGCTGCAAGGTTGGATATATGCACGTGAACTACGGCGGGGATAAGTATCCGACGATGACGAGGGTAAACTCACTCACCGTTCGGTTGCCCCGCGTATCGTCGGTTGAACGCGGCCAGTGCTACTCCACCTGGATAGTTTCCCATTGACGCTTGCGCGGAAATGAACGTCGCAACGAAATTAAGAGATATCAAGAACAGTGCACAGAGCAAAACAAAATGTTTGAATAAGAAACCCTTCTTACGCGATGTCCTTTGCCAAACCGGTTAGTCACTGGTAGTTATAGAAAAGGGCGAAAGTAGAGAATAGAACGTGGACTTACATCCACCGTGCGCCTCGCGCTGCTGCGATAGTGAAAAGTGGTACCACATATATGATGAAGCGCCATTCCTTGTGCCCTAGTGCGCTCAATACGGACACGAACAGGAACGGGGCAACAAGCATAGACCGAATCCGGCGATCGAGTGCGGCACCTAGAATTGCCATCGGGGCAGTACCGAGGAGAAGTTTTGGAAGATAAGAGCTGAAATAAGTATGTGCTGGAGATGTCTGAGTGACACAAACGACGGTGAGTTAGAGAAAAGACATCGATCCCTCCAGTCAAATACTTACACCCCAGTCGGCGCTCTTGCCTAGGTAAATATTAAAGTACAGACCGTAAAGTTCAGGCCATAAAGGCCATTGACCCCAGAAATACGAATCGACGGCGATGGTGATTGCTAAGTGAAATGCGTGGATTAGCAAACGCGCGTGACCATCAAGACTACAACTGACCTACGGACGTCAGTCCTACCAATAGACCAACTTTGACGAGGTCAAGGAATGTGGTGTGGCCTTGAATAAGAAGCTGGAGTGCCAGAGGTGCGAGAAGAAGGGCTACCTCTGAACGAAAAACGACAGCCGTAAACGTCAGCAGAGCGACTGCTGTATTTATACATTTTTTCGGAGCCTGCGTCGACTTGGGCGCACGGTTATAAAGCAAATAGTACGCAATGTTCACTGCGAGAGATATTTTAGCAATGGCATTCGAATGGACAGGAGGAAATATACCAGGCACTAATGCGAACATGTTTGGAAGTGTCCGACCCATCCAAAATGGAAGATGAAATTGCGAGCACGTCAACAGTGCGTACCACCAACTCGTTTGTCTCCCAAAGCGCGTTAAAACTGCCCTCCGGACAAGGATAAGCGCAGAAGTGTTCAATGAGGCAAGCACGAGTCGCACTGCACGGTATTTAGAACGAACAGCGAGGCACGAATGGAATGGAGCATCAAGAAGACATACAAGCAAACTGCAAGTCAAACTTGGATGTAATCACACCCAGAGCAATCCCCGCGTATATAATTGGCGCAGTGACCCACGAGAGCAAGACGCTTCCCGCAAAGGTGCGAGGGATGGCGCCTGGGAAGATATTATGATCATACTTGAAGTCACGAACATCCAGGAGATGGTAGCAGAGCGTGAGTCGCACATAGGATCTTGAATTTGCAGAAACTTACGTTGTGTAGACTTTCGGGACTCACACCATACATCAGAACGTCGTGCGTGGCATGGAGGTTGAAAGACTCCTCGACCTTGGTATACGGCGCGAGAAGGACATGGGTCCAACTGACAGCAAGAAGTAAAAGGTCCACAACCAACCCGCTCATCGGTGTGCGGGAAGAGGAAGACCGGGCAAAAACGAATGTGACAGAGATTTCGCGGCTGGGTATACTATAATACACCGAGGTGGGGACTTGTTACAGCAGTTGTGCCACACCATCATCTCTTAACACATTATCGCCCTCAGCAAGACGTCTCACTCAAGTCGATAGTGAAAGCAGTTGTATCAACCTCTGTTCCTTATCGAAGTACACAAAAAGGAACGACCACCACCATTACCCAGTTTGAAACGGACACTCAGCGCAAAGGAAGAGGTCGCGGATGATCAACCTGTACGGGCAAGCACGTAGAAAAAATAAAGAGAGGACGAGCCACCGCTGCTCAAAAGACCCCACACATCCTCAACACTCTGCCAATATTCCTCAACTTCACTGTTTAGGGAGCCGCAACATCATCCTTGGCGAAATCGTGAAGCACGGTAAGAGCTTCGTTGACCTTCAAATTCATAGCATCGTGCGACTCGAGAAGGTGGAGGAGTTCAGCATTGTCCATCTCAAGAAGCATACCAGTAATTTTACCAGCCAACTCGGGTTGAGAACTTTGCCAATCATTAGCATCAACCACTCAGCTGAACATCGTTAAGACTTACGGGGCGATCTTCATATAGATGACTTCACCTAGCATCTGCTTCTGTTCCATAGGAGATGCGTTCGCAAGTGCAGCGGCGGTGAGACCGGGAACATCTGGCTGGGTAACAGGTGCCGGCGACATCTGCGCAGGAGGAACAACATTACGGGTTTGAGGATTAAGCTTGTATGCTTGTTGATTGCGGGTGCCCGGTGCTGGAGCTCCCGCTGGGGGAGGACGAACAGCAGGAGCGCCTTGAGGGGGCCCTGGGCGAGGGGCACCATTTGCTGGAGGACCGTTAGCACGCGGTATAGGTACGGTCGGGTTGGTCGGGGATGAGCCGGGTCCGCGAGCGCTGGGTGCACGAGGGGCACGAGGGTAACCTGGGATGCCGTACTGAGGAGGAGCACCGTAAGGGGGGATAGGCATCCCAGGAACCTGGCCTCCAGGAGGGTAGCGAGGACGAGGAGGCATCATTCCCGGCTGGCCGTAACCCATCATGTTGCGACCTTGGGGAGCGAACCCGTTGGGACCAGGGGGGTAGTAAAGAGGACCGTTGATGTATCCACCAGGAATGCCAGCCGCCGCTGCCTGCTGCATGCGGATCTGGTTGCGCTGAGCAATCTGGCTTTCCAGTTGTTGACGACGGACTTCACGGCGTTGAGCGAGGGAAACATAGAGAGGTTTCGAACCGATCATTTTGTTGTTCATCTCCGCAACAGCTTTGGTAGCCTCGTCCGGGGATGAGAAACAGACGAAACCGAAGCCTTTCGATGTCCCCTTCTCGTCGCGCATGACCTTGCAGCTTGTGATGGTACCAAATGGCTCAAATTCTGCCCGAAGCTTTTCATCGTCGACATCATCCTCCAAGTTCTTGATGTACAAGTTGACACCAGCATACTTGCTCAATTTCTCCATCTTCGCTTGTTCGTAAGACCGGCGTAGCTCATCCTCCCGCTCGGCCTTCTTTTGAGCACGCGAAACAAACAGCTTCTTGCTTCTCATTTCGGTATCATGAAGACCGTCGACAGCCAATTGGGCCTCTTCATGGGTCTCGAAGTTGACGAAGCCGAAGCCCTTGCTGTTGCCGGCCTCATCGAATTGTACCACCGCCGAGGTGACTCTACCAAACTGGTTGAACATCTCCTCAAACTCTTCCTGAGTAACACTGGTATCGAGATTCTTGACGTATAGGTTAGTGAACTGCGCCTTCATCTCATCCAGCTTGGATTGTCGCTCCTGCATTACAGAGGTTAATACCTGTACAATGTGGAATACGAAACCTAACAGACCTTACGCGAGATATGGTGGCCAACGTAAACTTTTTTGTCGTTCAACAACATACCATTGACAGCTTTGATGGCGGTCTCGGCAGCCTCAGCAGTCTCGTAATGAACAAATCCATATCCCTTGGAGCGGCCTTGTTCATCAGTAGCAACCTTGCACGATAGTACATTGCCGAAAGCGGCGAAAGTGTCGTGTAGAGCCTATCAAGGTGTCAACTATTATACCAACGCGAACCCGTTACGACGCTGGAATACCTTGTTGTCAATTTGCTCGTCCAGGTTCTTGATGAAGATGTTGCCTTGACCAGTCTTACGCAAGGCGGGATCACGCTGAGACCACATGATACGGCTACAGTAATTGTGAGGTAAAGTTGGTGCAAGGGTATCTGTCACGACTTACCACGCGCGATTCTTGATAAGAGAGTAGTTAAGCTGCTCCAAAGCACGTTCGCCTTATTATATCACATGAATGATTGATAGGTGATGTTGGTCTCATGACATACCATCGCCAGTGTTGAGGTAATTGACATAAGCATATCCGAGTGAGCGACGAGTAACCGCATCGCGGCAGACACGGATACTGAGGAATGTTTTCAGCTGCCCGCAACTTTCGGACATCGCACTAAGCAGCCAGAACCTACCTGGCAACAGGGCCAATGATATTGAAGATTTCAAAGAGCATAGCCTCCGTGACAGTGGGATCAAGTTCACCCACATAGAGGGATGCAGACGGGGAAGAGGTGACCGACGGCTGAGGAGGGTTGTAGGCGGGAGCGGGAGGGGCAGGAACAGGAGCAGCCTCGGGTTGAACCATCGGAACTTCGACGACAGAAGACATTTTTTGATTTTCTGGGTTTGTGGGGTCGTTACTGCTTTTGAGTGCTTTTTTGCGACTGTAAAATACATTGACGGAGAAAGAGCGATGAGGTCCGCAATTCGGCAGAAGGATGGATCAAGTATACTCACACAAGAGGCGACTGGCAACTACTTTTTCTAAAGACTTTTTTAAATTTTTAGGACTTTTAAGGCTGCACGAACAATGGCACGTCAGCGATGTCCACAGCGAACAGAACGATGGACTGACCAAATGGTGGTGGTTGTGGAAGACAAGGGCAACACCCAAAACGAGGTTTGATTGATAACTTTTCAAACTCCGACCAGATTTGTAACGCCCACTGGACAGCAATTTTGGATGGATTGCAGTGACCGGCATGGCTGCGCCAACGCGTTACCGAGGGGCCCCGTGCCCACCTCTGCCGCATCCGCTTTCAGCTCGGTCATTGTCAGCCTTACTGGTACGCAATGAGACTTTAGCTACTACGGCTCAGACACTGTAAGCTACCGGACAATTACGTCTTTGCCCTTCCTCAAGTGAGTAGAGATTCACAGCTTTGCAGTGCGTGACAGGCCGCCACAAAACTGTGCATTTCGCGTCTTTTTTCTATGCCTACATACACCTTTCTCTATTTTATTAAAATTCTATGATAAGTTGGTAGATTAGAGTCTAGAGCACTACCTCAAACTATGCCGGATTAGAAAGTTGTGTTGTTATTTGAGAAATGTGTTTCATATCGAAGATCCTAATGTGCTACTATCGTGGGAGTCGGGGATGATAATCCTCCGCCAGGTCCTTGGTGTCTTCCAATTCGCCGAGTCCTCTCTGTCTTTATCAAAATATATGAAGGATGCGTGGGCCACAGCCGTCGTGAGCTGAAATTAGTCCACCAAACTTTTCTTATGCATTCTTGGTGCGAGGTTCAGAAGAATCAGAACGTTCACCCCTTGCGCTCAGGTGTTCGACAAACGATGGCGATTTCATCACCGCATAGGAGGATACCCTCTATAACCGTTGGAAATGCCTGGTTCATAATTGATTGTCGAAACGTTGATAGGTAGGCGACCGAACTGCCAAATGTGACCCACTCAACACGCTTGATCTTTATAGCTGCAAACTTCGACCCGGCCACTAGCGTATACTCTTGAGCTCATTTCCACAAATTCAAACTCCAAAACAGTCGATGCATCATCTTAGCCCACCCAGATCTTTACACCGATCAGCTTTGTATTACATTTCTGAGCGGGTACTCATCCACAATGCCCCAGCGATATAATCCGAACGTTGCTCTATAAGATCTGTTTATCTTCGACTCACCGGCAAGCGACACTCAATGGTTGAACACGTGGTCACATATCCTTCCTGCTTAGTCGATGCAAGGGTAAGCCGCTTTTATTCCGTATTCGACCAAGATTGTTGCCTCTTCCCGTTTATCATCGCGAAAACTTAGGTGTACGCATGAGGTTGACTTCAAGTTGGCGTTAGAGTGAGCTCTATTCACTTTCGAAGAAAGGTATTTGTGTTGTATGGAATCCCTTCATGCGGGGTTAAACGTCGTGGGTCGAATTGATGCTCAGCATGCCATCTTGTGAGTGGAAGGTCCATTGACATAACTGTAGATTCCCGCTCTTCTGTGGACCTAGTAGGGCTCTTCCAACTTTCAACGTTACTCGCTTTACGTGCGACATCCGAAGCTCGACTTTCACACCAACCCGGAATTACCCTCATGATCACCTGCGCAGACCCACAAGTCGAGTATTGATAATGTCAGTTATTCCTTCCCCCCCTCAATTCGGGATCACGGTCATTCTCGTTTTGTACCCGTTCAACGTTCAACACCGAAATACACCACTATGTCATAGGAAACCCGGAATCTACGGCAGAGTTCGTATGGGTAAGGTAATTGCCTGTGGGGATTAGGCTCAACCATATTTCAAAATTTCACACGGCATGTAACTGGCATCGGCGATTACTGGGTATGGTACAGTTAAGAATCATAGTACGTCCTTGTTACCCATTCTAGATTATTATTATTTTCTCTCAGCCAAACCTCTGTGAAGACGTTATTTAGTGGCTCAACTAAGTCGGTGAGGTGGGCGCAAAACCTCGCGATTATTTCATTTTCGGTTATTTCTGCGCGCAAGTTGTTCACAGTATTCGCCATCCGCCAATTCTCACCCCGTGGATCAAATTGATCAAATCATCATCAGTATGTGAGCACTCCAGTTATATCATCGGGTATGCAGTAAGGATTGAGCATCAACAATCCATCTTAACGTGCGCGTACATCATAATGACAACACATTACAGAAAGAAAAAACACATCTGAGCACCGTGTTGGCCCCCCTCTATCCTCTACTGCCCCGCGTGCGTAGCGCCTACAGAATATTCAGCGGCGAGTACGCTTTTCTCAACGCAGGACAAACACTGACCGTTACACTTCAACGATGCGGTGTGCCTTGCTAACCCTTCGAGTCGCGTGTGCGGTTTGCCGTAATTGAAACTCCTGATTCGAATACCCGGATGGATAGACTGGATGTACCTTGGGATATTCATCCGTTGCAAGGATTAAAATGCGACTTTGCGTTGCACCAGGGGTGGACCAATATACTTAGCAACTTGTGAATATGGTGCATATATTTCCTCGATTCCTTTTACTGACTATTTGACGTTCGAAAGGCGCATTACTTTATGCACTCATTGGGACAAGCATGTCAAATTATTCAGAGGTAAGATTGGCTGTTCTCCGTTCCGTAACTACCCACATTCTGTATGCAGGTTTACATTCCTGCGGCGGAATCCTAGTAAGTACACAGCCCGTTCTATATTCAAGAGCCAATCTGACCGCACCCAGCTTCCCAAGTTCGATGGTGCCACAGCAGGCTGCCATGCGATGCTCAGCATCCGTACACTGGCTGCTTCTCCGGTACTCCCTCGCGTCGTGCGTTGCGCATAGAACTGGCGCATACCGCCAGCTTCCTCGTTAAACTGAGCACGGTTGACTCCCTTTTAACGCATACCCCTCTGTGGAGCCCTTGGGGTATGCATGGGATTTGTAAGGGGTCCTTTGTGCCGCTCTAACGGACGGGAGACCGAAAACCTATGCGCCAGCTCCAGGTCTTCGGTCCCATAATCGACAACGATCTCCCCGGCGGGCCCCCATTTCCAGCGGGTGCGGCTCAATTCAGAGTGGCTAAGCAGCAAAGTAGGATCGACGTCAAGGCGAGCGAGTGCAGGGGAGAGCGTGGAAATGCAACAAGACAGACTGGCATCCCCAGAACAGCTGGAATGAACAGCAGTCCACCAACTCTTTCATAACCGAGTAAGCCCTCTCATTGACCATGAGCATCTAAGCAATCCCAAAAGATGTCTTACAGCATGATTTACTTCCAAACGGGGAGTAGTATACCCTCCTCTTTCCTCGGATAATTTTGCAGATGTGCATCCCCCCACGCATACGAATAATTTAAGTTTTCACGGTGCATCTCAATTCTTTGTCACCGGAGTTCTGCCACGGAATCCTGGCCTGCTCTTAGTCTCGTGTTTCGTATGTTCCGTCCTGACGATTCACGAAGAATGAATTTACAAATTGTGTTCATGTGGAATGGACTTGGTACTAAGGAGTTGCGCCGCGGAGGCATTCAGGAATCAATCAACTGATTTGGCGATCGTGTACTGTGGCCTGCCTTTCATCTCCGAGGCCAATGACTCTTTGATCGATGTCAGGACATTGACATTCGAAGAGTTCTGGATATTTTAAGCTACATTCGACTCCTTCCTAACGTATGCTCCTCGGTGAAGCCTTGAGGTATGGATTACGGGATCTGTAAGAGGGTCACAGGGTGCCGCTCTACAAACGGAAGACCGAAAAACCTATGGGTTATTATGGAGTATGTGGTATACCTGGTATGTGTTAGGAACTCAGGAGGGTGTCGACGTGGCATCATGGGATTTGGCACCATGCCTGATGATGCCAGCGTGGGGATCACCAGTGTTGTATAACTGGTATGAACACCTGCAAGGACGGTATGTAATTTTATCGTTTGACGACTCTACCGCGACAGTCTCCACTGCCGTGGATCTGGGGTGTCTGATTGGGTGGGGAGGGCACGATTATAATATCCAAAATCAGCAGAGTTCCGGAACTAACCCAATGTAGTAACAAAAAGGTGGCTTGCCTCGCTAAGTGCAATCCCGAGTTTTATATGAACAATGAAAGAAAAACCCTGCAAGACATTTGTATTAACAACGAATCCAATAAATTTATATAGTACATCGATCGTCCGAGCCAATCAGGAGTACGAAACCAATTATCATATCTTTAAGATCATTCTACGGGATCAGCTCCAAGAATGATGTAGTTTGTTTTGATCGTTTGTATAAGGTTAGTAGTCCGAGATCAAGGGAAATAGGTTGAAATTAAATGGTCGTGAATAGCCGTGGCATAGAGTAGGTCCTGAACAACGATTTAAAAATGGATCAAGTCATATACATCAGTAACATCACTTCGACGTGCAACCGGATATACCTCGTGTCTTCAACCCATCAATAAATTCTGTGTGTTGCGTTACCCCATGCTTATTGACATGCAATGTAAACCACTTACGACAGAGCACTTGTTAGAAGCGACATGTTTCGCCAAGCCCAAAGAGCGCGTGAAGGACCTTTCGCAGTTGGGACATACCATCCGGACGCCGAGATGGATGGACCGAAGGTGTCTTGGAATGTTCATCCACCGTAACTTATCAGGACACCCTATCCACGGACATTGAACCGTCTCTCTCTCTCGGTGCTTATACCCATGCATAGAGAGGTGCCTCCTTATGGACGGGAGCGTACCGTCAAATGGTTGATTGCATGGTACACCACCAACGAGTTGGCAGGGAGGCACAAGAGGAGGTGCGGGGTTTATTGTCATCATATGCGCCGGTGTGTTATGGACGTAGGGACTCTGGGGAGGGTGCATATAACCTGGAAGGAGGGTGAGCAGTTGTCGTGAATAATATAAAATATTTATAATAGTGGTACCTGAGGCAGCTAGTAGTTCGGAAGGGTCCATCCAGTGGCAGCTAGTTCCATCCTGCATAGGTGCAAAAACAGCGTTGTCTGGCGTAACGCTGATGTCACCGGATGAAGTGGAGGCACCGGGTACATGGAACGGTTCTTCACTTTCAGTAGTCCAACTGATCCCGGCGACAGACGTCGCCGCTGCATAGTTGGATTCCATAGACAGGAAAGCAGAAAGAAACGTCTTTTCCATCGAAAAAGTCGTGAAGCCTGCACGATATCTGGATGGCTGAGGAAAGTTTGGAAACCTGTTGGCGAAGGGCATGTTCTTATATCCTGGAGGGCTTTATACTGCAGATGAGAATAACTTTCACCACTCTGCACGAGGTTAGCTTCGCAGGCCACACAAACTTCCAAATCTGACATGGTAAAAACGGGGATCAAGAGCCAGAAATCGCTTTACGGCCACAGCTGATCCTATAGTAAACGATTGATAATTCTTAACAGTGAAATGAAAACCTCATGGAACGCCCAGCATGAGCACCTCTGCCGCTGATGCGACACGACGCGCGACCGATCAACCCGAAGACTGCTTCATACTGATAAAACGGGAATCAGCCAGGATTGGAATGAAGCGAATGAAGCGGAGGACAGTGATATGAAAACCTCACGGAGCGTATCAGCGTGAGCATCTTTGCCGTCAATGAGACACGGTGCGCGACCGATTGACAGGAGATCGCTTACCGATAAGGCAGGAATCAGCGCTTGGGATGAGGTGAATGATGCGCCGGGCCGTCCACCGAGGGAGAGGTACGAATTAAGATAAATGAGCTACAATGACCAATCAGTGACATGTTATACGCCACAACGGACTGAGGAAAGGAAGAGAATATCGTGGCGATAAGCCCTCGATGGCGTAGTCATTCGAACACGTCACATGACGAAATACAAGAAGCAATAGTACTTACACTGGCAGTCGTATACTTGTAAGTTGTTGGTCAGACTGATCGGGTGAACTCGGAACGAGCTGACTCAGTTGAGGTGCCCTCCTGACGACGAGCTTAAGTGGCCCGAGGTGCCAGGTATGAACGAGTATATTGAAATGAAACAAATGATGAGGTAGTCTACTTACCAGGCATGATAATGCTCCAACGACGTCCAGGGTCCTCCGGCGATAACGGCGGCTTGACCTCATCTGACATTATGAGTGTTGTAGGCTGCTGTAGGTACTTTAGTCCAGTAGTACCATCATGGACGAGCTGAGTGGTGCTCACTGCTCCTTGACACAGTGTCTAAAAGTTCAAGTCATCTCCGCTTTGCAGGCCCATCTGCACTAGCTAAGCGGACAACGCACCGGAATGCGGGGTAATCTCTCCAACTACCCAATGTGGCATGTGCCGCACTTGGGGCCCAGCGAACAGGCATAAACGGTTAAATCAGATTATTGGAACGACTCCGCGGGACGCTCATTGCGAAGATATTCACGGTGATCTATCTGGCTGCCAGCGGGGGGTTTAGAAGCATGACCAGGATGAACGATTCACTGCCATCAGCTTCCGGTTGGCAACTTGGTACTATCCATGTGGACCATCCCTGAGATGAAGGTGCGTGACTGTCAATGTATCTCAGTATGTTGGTAGACGTCTGCCGTTATGCCCATGTACAGCACGGGCAGGTAGCGTACAATGATTCATGAACTGCCTTACCAGTCCCAACCTTGATTTGTGTCCGCGGAAGAGCCTATCTCCACTCAAGGTCTAAAACGGCAAGTATGTCCCACGCTTCCCAAAGAAGTTGCGCAGGCACTCGCACAACGCGGCGCCTAGCGCTGAAACGGGTCTTCGTGTCAACATGCGACGAGCACCGACTGTGCTCTGCTCATGGCTGCTCATTTCACTCCTGGAAGGTTCAAAAGTCGCCGCAAGGTTAACTTCCAACGCCACCTGGAACACCAACACTGGTCCAGGCTTGTCTTCCTACCAGATTTCCGTAAGTCACCCATTCCATTCGCCCGCGGAGGACTCATGCACCGCTCCAGTCGTTGTCCTCTTCCAGCTTGATAGGTCCTTCTCTCTCCCCTCTTTTGCCCCGGGACTTGCTAAATCGGTTGTCTAGATAAATGTCCTCCTTGCTTTAATTGCCTCCTCCCCGCGTTCACGTGTGGCCAATTTGGCAACTGTAACGAGTACGACGGCCAGTGCAAGTGTCCTCCCGGATGGGGTGGAATAGATTGTCTCACCCCTCGTGTGTCCTCTCCTGTTCTTACTCAGCCGGCACTTATTTCGACTCTCCCAGAATGTGACTCTCTCGCCGACGGCGATCACAGGGCCCTCAGAGGTAGCGAGCCATGCGAGTGTACAGAAGGCTGGAGTGGCATCAATTGTAACGGTGCAGCCGTTTCTCACCTTCACCTTCACCTTATCGCTAATTCTGGCTACCTTATCAGTATGCAAGACCGACGTTGCTTGCCTAGGCTTTCCCCTTCCTGGTGCTATCCGTGATGGTCTTGACGACGACACTGTAGCAAACATGACCTGTTACAAGGGTGGAGAGACGGTATTTAATAACCATCAAATGTGTGATATCACCAGTATGTTGTCCTATCCCTTTCTTCTCCTCCTCGTTCATCTTGTGGTTAGACCGCAAGATTCTGGACATGCTTCCAGACCGACCTCCCCAAGTGACTTTCAGCTGTGACAATGCGACGTCGACGTGTTCTTTCCAGTTTTGGACAGCCCAGCAGGAGTCGTTCTACTGTGGTCTCGACAGTTGCAAATCGGAGTCTAAACCAGGTTATGATACGAACAACATTGCATATGCCTGTGACAAGATCAAGTGCAAGTGTATACCCGACAGGTTCCTGTGTGGTGAGGATGGCAGCGTCGGTACGTTATTTCGTCTTCCTTCTGAAATTCACGCTCATGTATTGCCTTCAAGATATTTCGGACTTCCTTGTCGAAGAAATTCGAGGACCCGCGACGTTTAGTTGCAAGACGGGCCAAGGGTGCCGGTTCGAGGAACCGGCAATGAATTCGTTGATCAATGATATCTTTGGAGACGCTTACATAACACTCAACTGTGACGGAGGAGAATGTTTGCACTATTCGCAAGTGCCTGGTTATCATGTACGTCATTTGCCTTTTACATTTCCAATTCTGTTCATGTATATGGCTTATTGTTGATTGCATTGGGCTACACTTGGACCCATAGCGCCCAGCTAAGCCGGACAATACCAAATGGATAGCACTCAGCAGTGCTGGTGCTGGACTGATCGTCATTCTGACAGTTGCAGGTACTGTATTACCATGATCCCATGTTTTCACCCACTTATTGATCCATTTTAATAGTTCTTTGGTACGTGGGCCATACGCGTCCCACTTCTCCCAACACAGGACCTATAGCTCTCCCATCGGACCCGAGACATCCACCTTCGCATCCCGAGCATGTGCCCGCTACCGTCCACTTTTCATCACTTTCGTATACCCTTCCCAACGGACTGGAGGTGTTGAAGGACGTGCGCGGCGTAGCGTGCCCAGGAAAGTTGACTGCCGTTATGGGTGCGTCAGGGAGTGGCAAATCCTCTTTACTCGATATCCTGGCGTACCGTTCCAAGATTGGCTCCGTCAATGGTTCAATTCTCATAAATGGTCGACCTGTAACATCTTCTCAAGTTCGACGGGTATCTGGATATGTTGATCAAGAGGACACGTTGATGGAAACTTTGACAGTTTATGAGACGGTTTTGTATAGCGCACTATTGAGATTGCCGAGAGATATGTCAGAAGGCGAGAAGATCGCAAGAGTGCACGGCACATTGGAGGAGCTGGGAATCAGGGGAATTATGGGGAGGAGGATTGGTGGTAGTGGTGAGTCGTTACAATTTATTTATGTTTCGATCTGTTTGACGAGCGGGCTTGTTCACTGTTGCATGCACTCTTCTCTGCTATTCGTCCCTCTGATTACCTCCCTTCCTGTATTGCCTTTGCGTGTGCTTCATAGGAAAACGTTCGATTTCGGGAGGGGAGAAGAGACGTGTTTCGATTGCTTGTGAACTGGTAACAAGCCCTTCCATTTTGTTCCTCGACGAACCTACAAGTGGTGAGAGTCGAACCCTTGCAAATGTACGATCACGGTGACGCTGATCCATGTGGACACTCTAACCAGGTCTTGACTCGTATAACGCACAATCCGTAATTGAATCGCTTTCTGATCTTGCTCGAACTTACAACCGTACTGTCATTCTTACCATCCACCAACCTCGGAGCGGGATTGTGGCCTTGTTTGACGAGTTGATCGTGTTGGCGAAAGGTCGGTGTGTATGGGCTGGTCCTATGAGGTCCATTACCGCTCCTCAGCTGCCTGATGGAGTTGATGGGAATGCTGAGAACGAGGTTCAGGGTGTCGGAGAGTGGTTGGAGAGTGTTGGGAGGGGATGTCCTGTCGGATTCAATATGGCCGATTATTTGAGTGAGTTCTCGTGCCTTGTCCCTCCTTTTCTCTACATTCCTCGCCGATTGAGTTTCTCCTGGATTCTGATTGACTAGCTTTCTACTCTTGATGACGCAACTTTCGTATCTAACCAATTCCCGCAGTCGATTTAACGGTCAACGCGGCCAACGAATTCGATGATTTGGACTCTCCATCTTTGGATCCGTCATCAAGTGCAACGCGCTTGCCTTCCTCGGACTCCTCCGGTGCTGATGAAGAGCGGGCGCTGTTGTCCGGTTCTCCCAATCTCGACGAAACTGGACTGCAAACACATATCCCGTCTGCCTCTAGCCGCCGGATGAGCATTAGCTCCACGATCAAACGAAAGACATCACAACTTATCGACGCCGTGAGGAATGGAAGGAGCAGCTCTGCTAATCGCGACTTGCCTGCGAAGCTTGCTGAGCTCGTCATTGCGTACGAAGATAGCTCGACAGCCCGCCGTATGCAGGTCGAATTCGAGGCCGTTCGTTCCGCGAACTTACCCGCCCTCGCATCGGGTAACGGCTCTACCCCTCTGGAGGTATCTGCACCATCCAACGGTACGATAAGTGACAATGGCGAAAGAGTTGGCATGATTGAGATGCGCGATATCGTTGGGGAAACTGGATTATTGAGAGGACGGCGCAGTGCGAGTTGGGCCACTCAGTTCAGGATCCTGAGTGGGAGGGCGTTCAAGAACTTGTATAGGGACCCAGCGTTGTTGACGGCTCATTATTTGGGGAGCATTGCGTTGGCTCGTGAGTGTCGTGTTTATGTCATTGACGGTGTCATTGACGTCGCTTTCGTTGCGCATATACTGATTCGATTGACAGTGATCTGCGGTCTCTTCTTCCACAACGTTGGAAATGATATTGCAGGTTTCCAGAATCGTCTTGGTGAGTCACACCTTTGGTTCGAGTTCATCTTGTGACTTAATGGTTTGTATTTGTGCAGGGATATTCTTCTTCACACTCGCGCTGTTTGGTTTTTCGTGTCTGTCGAGTTTGGGATTGTTCGCAAACGAAAGAATTCTATTCATGCGAGAGAGGTATGTGGGATATGACCAAATACGCCTCGATACTGATGTTGCTTGACACAGAGCGAACGGGTACTATTCCACGTTTACCTATTTCTCGTCCAAGGCAAGTTGTCTCCTTTGATGTTTGCTCTTTTATCAATCTCTTCCGGATACAGGTCCTCTTTGATATTCTCCCATTGCGTCTGGTACCACCTCTTCTGTTTGGCGGTATCGTGTATGGTCTCGTCGGACTGGTTGCCACCGTTCCCGCGTTCTGGAAGTTTATGCTCACGTTGGTGTTGTTCAACTTAACAACTGCGAGTGTGATACTGTTGTTGTCTATCGCATTCGAGAGCACGAGTTTGGCAAGTTTGGTCGGGACGCTGGTCATGTTGTTCAAGTGAGTCTTGCTCATTTTTGTAACAACTGATTCCAATACAGTTGGTAGCCTCCTCTTTACGGGCCTGCTCATCAACAGGGAGACGGTGACACCCGTTCTGCAATGGCTTCACACCATCTCGTTTTTCCACGCTGCATTCGAGGCACTCGCTGTCAATGAATTGCGATACCTTCAACTCAAAGAGATTCGAGTAAGATCTTTCCGCGTGTGATCGCCTTTCGACTAACAGTTGGATGCACAGTACGGTGTCGAGTTGGATGTGCCCGCTGCTACAATTCTGTCGATATTCGGTCTCCGTGCACAGGTGTGTTCTTTGAATATTTTTGGTG
>JBBPSC010000490.1:0-17418 GCA_038093395.1 Baorangia bicolor
CAACTGCCGGGCTACGTGTCTTTCGCATCCGTTGCTGGCCTCGGCGCGCCACCCGAAGAGGAAGACCGACGGGGTGGACGGAGACCATTCGCTGGTTTCACTCTCGGAGGTGGGAAAGGCCGATTGTCTGGCCTTGGCCTGGGTGGTGGGAAATGGTGGATGTTTTGAACACCCTCGAGTTCGGATCTGCGCGCGCAAAAGCGGCAAGCATCCGACGTGTCTCGGCATCCCAACCCTTGTCAGGATTATCCCAAGCCGGTAGGCGACGTGTCCGGAGAGGTGAGTCAGCCCGAGGTATCGCTGCTGCGCCGCATCCGCAGAACACACTCCGGGATCACCTGGCAACCTGCACTGGCCCACATGAAATTTTTCATGTTTCGGATTGACTGCATTTTATGATAGATATGGATTTGACCCAGACTATGTTATTGTAACCTGTCCCATGCATATAGGTCATGGGCGGTCGGAGAGATGTCTGCCATTTCTGTGCCTCTCTCCTCCTGTCACTCGTTTTTTCTCTCAAGGGACCACCTAGCTTGGGTGGAGTTGTGTGTCCATTCATTTTCTGTGCCAGTGATTTTTGTTGTACTATGGTAATCTAGTTGTGGATCAGTGTGTGTTCCCCGGAAGATGGAATTAGATTTGTGTGTAACATCAACTGATCGGTACGTGACTCATCGGCGCCGTGCCACTTCACCAAACAGGAAAGGCCGATGTGGCGCAAGATGTGGCGCATGCCAATATACTCGCTAGTCTTGACTGGAAGCCGTGTGCGAACATTTTGGCCACCGGAACCATCCGAACTTCGCCGAAAACGGGTGGTCTGAGACTACTTACACTCTAGCAAATACTTAGACATCCACATTCACATCCCCGTCAATAGGACTAGCAAGACCTGGGAAAACTGGGCAGCCAACCACCATCAAGCGTGGAACTACTGCGCACACACATCGGACACGTTGGTGTGGCCCGCCGTGAGCACTGATGAGGCATGTGTATCATGATGATCCATGACGTTTATACGCACGCTGATCGTCCCGAATGCCGGGAAAAAAAACCATATGGCAACGAAACTTTGTCCGCCAAGAGAGGGAACGTTTCCAACGCCCCGAGTCCACCTTGACTTTTTGGTACATATTTTGATCACCTGCTACCTCGAGTGCGCTATTTTTGATGTTGGACCGTCGACGGTCGTACCACGTTGAGAATGGTTCAGGAACAGTGGGGATTCGGAGCCTTGGATGTCCTCGCGGTTGTGCATGACTCGGTGGTGTCTCGATTTTAACTTTTTTGGGGGGGCTTGCGCGTCCTCGTGGGAGGTCAGATGATGCTGCGTGAGTGTCAGTGGACAGGACACGTTTGTACTAGACTTGAGAGACGAAAGGGGGACAAAAGGCCGTCCCTGAAACTCGCCCCTGCACGCCGTGATGGGGGTTGTCGCGGTTGGGATAGAGGTATTTTCGCGGGTGGCGAAAAGGATATCTGACAAGGGTGTAAACAACTGGTCGTTGTGGGATGTGTGCTTACAGCTTGGGCAGCTCCTCATTGAGGCGGACATTCGACTTGGAGGTTGTTAGACGAGGATTTGTACAAACAACGCCAAACAATTGCCTTGGTCAAACTTGGCTACAACATGTAATCTTCGGTAGTCAGACCACCTAGAATCGATGACCCTCCGGTATGCGTTGGCCCGTGATCGAAATGCGGAGGTGTGTCGTGTAAAGCGAGCCATTCTTTTTGGCAAGTTGACCCACAGAACTGAATACCATCACTTGGAGGGAGTTGCAACCTCTGAGGGGGTTGACAGGGCTGTTCACATGAACCCTCATCGAGAACCTAACCTTCCCAGTTGACATGGGTGGCAATTTCTTCTCCGAACAAGCTATCATCACGAGAATCCACACCTTTCACTTGGTGCGTTCCGTGTTTATTGGTCGCTTTTTCGCCGCTTCGTTCACGGACCCTCTGTACATATCCACGCACGCCCCGAATATCATAGCATATGCGTTGCCTTCCTTCACAAGATCCGTCCTATGAGCCGACGGACCGATCTTAATCAGTCTTAATCGAATCGTTCCATGTCTCCGCACTTCCTCCCATGGGGCACTCTCTATTACCCCAGGTCGTGTGATAGATAGGCTACGTGGCACTTGTGAGGTGATTCACTCTGTTTAGCGAACAGGCGCCTTGAAACGTCTCAGAACCCCTATGAATGGAAAGCAGCTCGGGCTTCTTTCTGTTGAAATGTCGACTTGCCAGTAGTGTGCTTGTATGCGGACTTGCCCCTTCATATCATGTGACACCTATTGGGGGTGACATGATGGGAGCGCGGTGGATTCTACCCTATTCAGCAACCTTCTTTCAGTGACTGAATGGCTATGAGGAATGGTAAAAGTGCGCCACACGCATCCTTCGGAACGTCGAAATATGGCCGAGTGCAGCACACACAGGGTACACCCATCTCAGCTGACGCAGGGCCCTGGCACTAGCCGTCCAATACGTTTTCCGAATCCAGTCCTGTGAAGGTCCCTTGTACGTATTTACACTTACTCCACTATTAGGTCCTAACCATGCCTGATGGAATATACATGTCATCAGACTGCCAGTGCATCAAATGCGGACACGACGCGACACATCCCTCTCGCATTCGCGCTTGATGGTGTAACTGCCTCATGGGCTATTGATTTTATTCTGAATAGCTCTGCCAAGCACCACAATAGATCGCACATCTCGTTCCGATCAATGCCTGGTGGGCATGGTGGCGTTTTGTAGATGAGTCTCCGTGGTGTTCCCTCGTCCATTCCCTATTGCAAATTCAGTCGTACGATTGGGGGTCATGGGAGGCGACGCAGCAACGCAGAATTGTTTCAGGTGGCCGCGCAGTGAAGGGTTTGTGGAGCAACCCGTACCTGAACAGGTCCGTGGGTTAACGAGTCCTTGACACAGGGTCGCCGCTCGTCCCGGGTCGTACGCGAAAAGAAAAGGCCTTGTTGTTCTGGATCCTGGAACTCAATGCATCATATCCGTCGACGTGTGCGTTCGAGGCTGCATTCTATCCCTGTGCCCTCACTGCCCGTGCACAATGCCCGCGGAAGGGTTTACCATGTGCGTGGTAAAGTAAAATCAGGCCAAGTGATTCAGAAGGCTGTCACCGATGGTCGGCATGCGTTCCATGTTGCAGGACCATGGCGAAATGCGGATGAATTTTTTTCCCTCTGGCACGGTGACAGCATGCGCAAGGGTAACTACGTCGGCAGGCGCAGCACTGCTACGCGTGTGCCGCAGGCATGAAGCATTAACATTTTTTTTCCTCCTCGACGGCGCGGTTGGCCGCAGCACTTTGTGGGCCGCGTGTTTTCAACGAGGGCCAAACATGGCAACGTGCCCCCCGAGCCCGTGATCAAGGTGGACAATCCAACGTCCTTGGTCTTCGATCGCCGTGTCGTTTCTTGGGGCGTTGATCGCTGGCCTGGTCGGCCAAGGCACCGGGGTCGGCAAGACGTGTTCGGTTCGGTCCCGGATCGTGGTTCTCCCGACTTTTATTACAGTACGTATGATTCAGTGTGGGTGACACGCGTAGGCGGGACCCGTCGGCAAGCGTTTTCTTGCTTTCTTTTTTATCGAAGCATGATCTATAGCCTGTGCGTTGTGCAATGGATACCGCCTCAGACCAGGCAGATTTCGTCGTGTTAAACGGTTGGGCCAGTTTTTTTTATTGACATACAATCTTACATAAACATAACTTCTCAACGAGTATCGACAGTGTCCATCCCAGAGGTGGTAGCGTCCTGACAAAGGCCTGTCCGCGTACCAGGTAGCCTATGTAAACAACAAAAGCGAACGCGAGGGTCCAAAACATCCAACATACGACCGAAACCTACAAATAAGTGATGGGGTGGAACGAAATAACTGATAAACAAAAAAATAATGCCTCTTGAACACGAAAAGTCCTCGAGACCCGCCCTCTTAGGCTCTTACGGTCAACGCAGGTGCCAAGGTGCCCACACATTGGAATTGGTCAAGCAGTCCTCCTGAACGAACATCGCGCCTGTGCTTCTGGGATGCAGCTTGACTGGACGTCTCCCGCCAGTCAGCCAACTAAAACATCCGGTGGGCGCAACGTCGACTGGTTGTAGCGAGCGCGTCTGTATCGCTCGTTGAAGCTTGGCTACGACGACGCGCGCGTCGGCGCTCCCGGGTGGTGGCAGTGCACGGACGATGGCCTGTAGTTTTCCAGCACCGTGGTGGGGGTGGTATTCGTCGCTATCCACGTACTTGTCGTCGAACGTGTTCCACCACTCGTATGCCATCTCGTCCGACAATGCATCCCTGACAACAATCAACAGGGGTCGCGTGTCCCCTCCATACGACCCGTAGAAGGCGGCAGCGCGCCGCCGAGATGTACCTGGGTCGCTGTGGACGGAGGTACAAAAGATCAAGAGGTCCGCCCCACGCAGGGAAATCTGTTTCTTGAATCGGGTTCCAGCACGTAGGTGTTGGTCGCGGATACGATAGACGAGGAGGGGGCTCCCACCGACGTCCATGAGGCGGCCGCCCTCAAAGGGCGACGCGTCCTTGGCAGACCCAATCGGATCGAATGAATGTTCCGGGAGGTCGTACAGTGCAACGATGGGCGTCGGCTGGGCACCATTGTGCCTGGCGGGCTTGAACATGGCCCGCACGTCCGCAAGGGCGGCCGAGACCCAGCCTTCTTGTTCGGTTCCCCAACGATCACGTGCACACGCGCTCGCAATCAATGAAAGAACAGCCTGTCTAGACGCGTGACAACGCTGTTTGAGAATGGGCGAATTGACCTTGTCCGCGTTGAGCGTGGTCACGCATGCATGCCCATCAAAGTGCATCTTGAGCATCGTAAACTCTGCTTCGTTGGCAGCCCACCAATCTGCCATCTGCTCTTCGTAATTCTCCAACCCCGTCACGACGACCACGATGGGTACCTTTTTCCGACAGATCGCGGAGTAAAAGAGGTTATAGTTGCTAAGCAATGTCTGGCGCAGACGAGAGGTTCTAACACAGCACACCAGGAGGTGGATGCCGTTGGCCCTGGTCAGATCGCGGAGGAGTTGTTTCAGGTTCTCCACTGCAATCTCCGCAGGGATTGTTCCGTAGGTGCCTTCGTCGAGTCCTGCTGTGTCCCAAATTGCGTACGGTGTGTCGTCGACCTGTAATTCATACTTTTTGTGGTGGAACGTGCATCCCTTGGCACTACTCGACGTGGCGGCGATCGATCGGCCAGCAATCAGATTAATCAGAGAACTTTTCCCTACACCACTTTCACCGAAGACGACGATGTTCTTCGGAGAGCTTCTAGCGGGCTGCTATAGAGGGGGAATAAGTATATTCTAAAAAGAAAGAAAGAGGTAAGGACACGAACGGTTACTGGGACATCCATGCGTCGTGACATCCGCGCGGTAGGAGGACGATGCAATGAGTCGAGTCCTAATCCAAGGTTCAGTCAGTATGGACAGGGTATGCCCTTCTTTTTGTATGTACATATTACGCGGCCCCACGCCGTGTGTGTGGGCCAACGAAACCCCGACGGCGCTCATCATGAAGGATGCGCATTGGTTTATTGTTCGGAACAGCCTGAGAGGGGCGCAAAGTAGGGGCGGACCTTTATTTATTTTTTTGCACGATTTCATAAGAGTGCGAAGACCGCGCCTAGGGAGGTCCCTCAATTCCCCGGTCAGTCACGGAACGCGCCGTGCGCGTGATGAATGAAGAAGAGAGAGCGAGATGAAACGGACGGGGGTGTTGGATTCCATGATGGACCGACTCCGCAATGCGTAAGCCTGCAGGCCCAAGCCTTGGTGATGCTCACTGGATTCGCGCCTCGATTCAGAGGTGCCCGCTTTTTGGGCAACGCATGGTTCCCTTTTCGATGCCCTTGGGAACTGAATGGAGAGGAGCGTTTGTTCGTTCGTTTGTAAAGTTCGTTCGGCTACCCGTGCGAAGAGATGGTGGCACCACACTACGCTATACCTAGTAGTTCTGCTCGTGTAGTGCAAAGTGGGACAAGGGTCCGAATTTCAGTGACTGGCAAGGGAATACTAGCTCAGAACTGCGGCGCTTTTTTACGTTTTTCGGAGGTTGCGAATTCCCAGTTCCGTCGGACATGAATGAAGTTGATTTATGACTTGTCAGACGCCGATGGCGACGAGGACGATCAATGTGGCAAGACGTGAAGATCATCGCAGTGTCAAAGTGCAAATACCCACATCATGCAGTGCCAGGTGACAGAAAACTCGAACACGTAGGTTGACAGATGAATACATGTATTTGCATGGTGGACAATATTTTACCGTGCACATTGGCGCCGTCCGTGGTCGATATGATGACTACAGCTACGCAAATAGTCGGGAAGTATGATATATAGATAAGCAAGTTAGCGCTAGGCCAAACTATTAATAAACTTTGGTGACATTCAGTCTCGACTTCGAGCCACGGGGCCCGCAGGTCAATAAGTAATAGAAATCATTTTTTCGTCACCCGGGAGGATGAGCAGCTTTATAGAAGCCGTGCATGAAAACGGACCTTGGATGGGATGACGTTGTATGTAGAGGGCTCGCGGTAATGCGACCTGCTAAGCATGCCTAAGGAGGTATTTCAAGTTTAACGACCTCTGGAATGTTTTCATTCCCGTCGGCATCGCCAGGGCAAGAGCCCGGTCGACTGAGTTGCAGGTGCTCTTTCGTCCGTGCAGAAACCCACTCGACAAGCTCCTGCCGTGGAGAGGGCTGTGGCGACACACGTTGTGGGAGCGGGAATGCTGATGCCGGCACTGCACTACGTGGGGGGCTGCCCGGCATCGAACCTGGTGTCATGTTGGCTTGCGACAAAAACAACCGCGGGATGGTGTCTATGTGGCCCGACAGAGGCGATGCGACCCGTGAGGGGATGACGTCGGGATGAGTTGATGGGTGTGAGGTAGCAACGAGGCTGAAACCAGTTCGCGCTGCACACTCTTTCTCGTGGCTCCGGACGGTGGCCGACAAATCAGCTCTCAGATGCTGAGACGAAGGTTTGCGACTCTGGTGGCGACTGACTAGGCGACTCGTGGCACTCGGCACGGCCAAGAATGCACGACTATCAGCAGCTACGGCTGGGGATCCATTGACGATCGCTGATAGCGCTGCGTCGACTTCCTTGAGGAACGTTGCAACCTCTTGGTCACCCAGGTTGGCGGTGTCGAGGCAGATCTGAGCCTCGTCGAACTCCAGGGCTTCCCTACGGATGCTTGGAGCGTGAGTGCTCGGGGCTAATCCTTGCCTGCTTGCAGGTGGCTGCGAGGACGGACATCTCAAGTCACCGCTTTTCTTGAAGTGCCGCGGGGAGATAGACGGAGCGATGGAATACATCGAGGGGTTGGGTTCGAATTTCTCATACTCGTGGCACCTTGGAAGGTCAAGAGAGGCATTGCGAAGTTTGACTGGCACGTGGACGGGTGGTACCGAACCGTTCCTGTACTTCCTGACCTGACCTCTTGGACCAACACAACTCGTGTCGATCGTCGGGCGCTCTTTCCTTTGCTTGGCATTGGAGCCAGGGGCGGAAGTTAAAGCATCTTTTGGGCCTTCAGAAATCGCTGACCGAGCTGGGGTGGTTGCAGCCGTGTCCGCCGTTGATGTCCGTGAGAAAGGTGACAGACCAGAGCTGCTGGTGTTGGTTGTGGACGTCGTTGGCTGTGGACTTGCCAGTACAGCCGAACGCGAGAAAGGATATAATTCATCAACAAAGCCCGGGGATATTGAGTGGGCCGAAATAACGCCCGTGGCCTGAGTGGCCGACCCCGTGTTTACATGAACACTGGGTCGTTTGATGGTAACGTCCGATTCACATGATGAAGGGGCTAGTGGCGAGTTGCCGCGCGAAGACTTCGCAAGAGTAATGCTGATCTGTGGGATAGTGCCATGTTCAAAGCCTTCTGAAGGTGTGGAGAGATATGTGGGTTCGGTCGTGTGCAGCGGAACAGACAACCACGGCTCGGATCCATCGGAAGCAATATCTTCAGGAGGTTCACAAATAACCGGTGTGAAGTTTCCGATTTCCGCGGAATCTTGATGCGCGAGTCCAGACAGTTTGTCTTCATCAGACGCTGCCGTTATGGTGTCGTCAGAAAGAATACCTGGGGAAAGGACGTACTTGGGATGCACGGCAGCATCCCCATACGTCCCCATCTCAGCAGGGATTCGATCAACCCCAGATTTTTGGGGCGAATAAGCGAAGTAACGCTGAGGTAATTGAGTCGTCGTCTGCAAATACTGCGGGGTAAGGACGTCAAGAGACAGTGGCTGCGGAGGGAGATTAGGTGGACAATGTATGGGGGAAGCCGAGGGCGGTGATGCAGGAGGGGTGGGGGCCATCGGACGCGGAGGTGGTGACGTCGGTGCTTCTGACTCCGATTCCGCCAAGGACAGCTTTTCCGGGATGACCTCGGGGTAAGGAGACCGCAAGGACGTTGCGCACGATTCCTCTCTGTAGGAGACGCTGTCACGCGTGGGCAAATACTTCAGACTGTCGTTCGTGACGGACGTGCTAGCGATCAAGAACACGACGCTTCCCATTGCGGCGCCGTTTGCGTCTGTTTTCGTGGAATCGTACAATGGAAGCCGAATAACTAGCATGACGTAAATTGTCAGGACGGTCATAAATAACTGAAATGAAACTTGCCTCCATTGCTACTTCTCGTGTCAAGCAGTTCGCCAATGCTCTGCAGACGCGTCGTGCGGATGGCTTTGTATCTCCCAGTGCAGCAAAAGAATTTTCTCTTCTTAGTCAAGACGTGTATTTCGCACAGCGAAACAGAGTTCGCAACGCTGGAGGTGATTGAGCATCGAGCACCGTACCGAGTAAAACGGTCTTACAAGGAGAATGGTTCACGCCATGTATGGACGCCCGCGTCCAAGGTGCTTTCCAGAGACTCCTGTATGTTCCCGTCAAGGGTTATTCGTACGCGGAGTTCCTGATGCTTTGAGACCTCGGTAGCTCGAATGTCTGAGCCAGAATCATCACCAAGTACACAAGCAATATGGGACGGAACGTACGCGAAAACTCCAAAGCAGAACTGATAACGCCGGGCATCTTTTGTGAGTTGGAAACTAATCGATGGTGACGGTCCACATATACCGGCTTGCGGGTGCAAGCAAGAGGGGCTATGGGCAAGATGGATGACGGTCGACTTTTATGGACAAGTCTGTAGAGACGAGAATATCAAATCTGGCACAGGATTGCGTGTCGTCCGCGTGGTGCGATTTCAAGAGAGACTTGGAGGCTCCGTAGACTGGATGGGATGGGAGTGCAATACGGCGCTTGAGGAAGGGCGTATATACCGATCCGGAACTTAGTGGGTCATTGAGACGTCTCCCAGAGGACGTTTGGGGAACGTACCAGAGGGAAAGCCGAACAAACAAAGCGTCCGTCACAGAAGAAGAAGGACGGAATGAAATTAAATGATGACACCAAAAAAGGCGAGTGCATGACAAGTTGGCCACCCGAAGTGTGATTGCATGATCAGTACAAGGAGTTGTCTCGTATGGACTGGGGACCTCCGGTGGACCTGCAATAGTCGCAAGGGATCGAGGGACTGATTGGCTAATAATGGACGCACACGTTGCCCATTGTAGAAGATATAGATGCCGGTAAGACTGCCTGAGATCTCGGCGCTGTGTGGTTGACAGCAAGTAGAGTTGGGACATGTGCATGTCGCTGAGTTGAATTAGACCCTGCCCTGCAGCGTGGCTCTCGGAGTGGTTGTTATTGGACCTTGTTCCATTCTCATGAAGGCAGGTTGACAGCGACAGCACCCTTGATCGCAAAGGTATGTCGTCTTCTAAATGGTCGTCCGTGTCAAATTGGAGCTTCTGAGTGAGGATTTCACACACCCAGGTTGCCACGTTTGGGTCAAGGATGACTCGACGACGACACAGTACCTCGGATATGCATTGCTAATGCCTGATTGGAGGAGGAGAGATGAAAAAGGCAAACAAAAGAGAGACTGAGTTCCAAGTGCGCAGCAATGAATGCAGGGCTGGTGTGGAGTGGAGCAAACGGTCCACATCGCACACGCTGACAGCGACCAAGGATGACCGGACTCGGTGTCTACGCATGATAGAGCCGATTTGGATGCACTGACATCACCATTTGGAAGTGCAACGCCCCGAAGGAGCTAGCATTGGTTCCTATCGGGAGGCAATTTGACGAAGAGGTGTTTGCAACATCCTGGCCCACGGCGTTAGACCCGATGAAGACGTTTCTGTATGTTAGGAGACGGAACCAGAGCATTTAATGAGACATGATACGCCGTGAAGGGCTCCGAGGTGCGATCTGGCGTGAATGTTGGCAGTGAGGTTGACCGGTTGCGAATCGATTCATGATATCTCCGCGAAACGGTCAGTTATTTCCAGTGCTTTTGGTTACCCTCGCGACCTTATGCCAGATTATGATTTCTGGCGACATCGATGTCGACTGCTTGCATGTTACCGGTTAGTAGTGACAGGATGAGCGCAAAGACGATTCCTTTAGAGTATATTTCCCCATGCATTGGTGGTGTTAGTCACTGGCCAAGTTTTTTTTACCAGGGTCCTACTAAGAATATCCGCGTGGCCCACGCCGACCGCGCTGTGCTGCAGAGCCGTCCTCTTCCCATTCCCCTTCCGTCTCCTTCCACCTCGACTCCCAACGCCCGGCAATGGCCTCTTCCTTGGCTGCCGCCGTCCCCCAGGCTACAACGTCGGGTGATCTCACAGACTTGCTCGCCGTCTCATCATCACTCGCTCGAGTACACCCCACGGATGACGCTATCCTCGCCGTTCTCAGCGCACGCTTTCGTGCAGATTTACCCTACGCAAGGATCAGCTCAACGGCCCTCGTGGTCGTAAACCCCTGCAAGACCCTTGCAAACGTCAACGATGCAAGTGCAAAGGAGTACGAGGAAAGATGTTACAAGGACACCAAGCTGGGCTTGGCGGATTCCCGAAGGCCTCCTCAGCCCCATGTATATGAGCAGGCTGCAAAGATTTACCTTCTCATGAGAAGGAAACTCGAATCCCAGGCCATCATCGCTCGGTAATACTGCCCGCTTCATTTTCGTCTCCGCATTTTTGACACCGCTTCCCCTAGTGGTATCTCGGGCTCAGGAAAGTCAGCCAGTGCCCGGCTCCTCGTAGATCAAATTCTTCGTCTCTCAGCTCACTCCAAGCGGGAAGGCAAGATCGTCGAGCAGATCAAGGCCTTCTCCCTCCTCCTCGATTCCTTTGGCAACGCAAAGACTCCCACGAACCCTAATGCCTCACGACACACACGCTATACTGAACTCCACTTCAACGATCGTGGTCGCATCAGTGCAGCCAAAGTTCTCGCCTTTGGTCTAGACAAGTCTCGCCTCGTACGTCTCTCGCACGAAGAGCGTTCCTATCATGTGTTCTACCAGCTCTTGGCCGGCGCAACCCCCATGGAGAGAGATCTCCTCGGTCTCGAGGGCCCTTCGGATTATGCTCTTCTCGCATCATCCGGCTGTTACCGTCTCCCTGCGGGTCCATTCAGCGATGATGGTATTGCCATGGATGATCTACGTGATGCTTTGAAAACCCTCGGTTTCAAGTCCAAGCACATATCATCCATATTCAGTGTCTTGGGCGCCATTCTATTGCTCGGAAACATTGAGTTTGGAGAGGCAGATGCCCAGGACGTCTCGGCCTACGTGGTCAACATGCCAGTGCTTCAGCAAGCCGCAAAGCTCCTCGGAGTCTCCGCAGAAGAGTTGGCCGAGACCTTGACTTACAAGACGACATATGCCCGCAAGGAGCTCTTCACTGTGTTGCTGAATGTAAAGCAGAGTGCAGCGCAGAGAGACCAGCTTGTGCAGGATCTTTACGCTATCCTCTTCGCGTTTGTGGTCGAGACAGCAAATTATAGACTCGCACCCCTCTCGCAGACACCCTCGTGTTCCGCCACGCAGATTGTGCTTCTTGACCAGGCCGGTTTCCAGACTCGCGGTGCACCGGCTATTGGAGCAGCTTCGCCTCTTATCACCGCTCATCTGAACGGCTTCAACGAATTCTGCTTCAACTTCACTGATGAAATGGTGGAATCACATGTTCTTCGCAGTATCTTCGACGATAACTCGGGCTTCAATGGCCGAATTACCGCTGATGGCATCTCATTACCAGCCATCGTAGCGATGGACAATTCAGCCTGTGTCGAGCTTCTTCGTGGAGCATCCGTCAGTGAGCGTGGTTCCAGGAAACCCGGTGGTCTGCTAGGCGTGCTTGACAAGGCCGCCACGTCTTTCAAGGGTGGTCGGGGCGATGCACAGCGTGACGACGAGCTGCTGCAGGACTTGACCTCAAAGTTTGTTGCTCATTCGTCATTCGTTTCGCCTACCCCTGAGGAGAGGCGGTCGTTTGGTATCAACCACTACGCAGGTTCTTGTTCATACGACATCTCCAGCTTTGTGGAGAAAGATGCCGATCTCCTTGATCCTTCCTTTGTCACCCTCTTGCGTGGCTCGTCGGATTCTCTGGTTGCCAAGCTCATGTCAGGCCCAAGCTTATCTATAGAGAAACACCAGAGTGATGAAGACACGATCGTTCAGGCACAAGTCTCCTCTCGTCCTCTCCGGAGTGTCACGCCCTTGTCCGGCACGCAGCCCGAGAACTCACGTCTGAACCCTAGCAAAATATATCCGGTCACCACGCAGTTAAACCAGACGTTATCGGATGTCCTGTCCAACCTCGAGCATACTCGGCTCTGGACGCTGAATTGCATCCGTCCCAATGATAATGGGTTCTCCAACTCTCTCGACAAGCGTCGCGTTAAAGGGCAAATTCGTGCCCTCAACCTCCCAGATATGGTCTCTCGGGGGTCAGTCGAATTCGTTGCGGAGTTTGATCAAGCGGAGTTCTGCGAGAGGTATCGCCCAACCATGCGTGGTTCCGATGCGGAGCGCATTCGGCAGTGCGTTCAATCGAATGGATGGATGGAAAATGTGGACTTCGCATTGGGAAACCAAAAGATATGGTTGTCATATTCTGCATGGAAAATGGTGGAAGACGTCCTGCGTTCCGCGGAAAAGGAGCAGAAGAAGCTCACTCGCGAAGAATCGGAGGAAGATGAAAGCATCATGCCAGATGATACGACGGAGTACCCTCAAACACCTGCAGAAGAACGGCAACATAGATTTTTCGACGAACGAGCAGTCACTCCGTATCAGGACCCCCCTCGAACGCCGAGTGTTTATGAAGGCTATGGACCTACTCAAGTTGCTTCTCCCACTTACCCCTACCCTGACGAGACCGCGTGGGATAAGAAAACGGAAGGGTATGATCCATTGCCTCCTTTACTTCCCAAGGGAGCGGACATGACTGCCTCCAATGCTCCCGAGGTTTTCGAAGAACATCTCCCCACCACTCGGGTTCGACGATATTGGCTCTACCTTGTCCGGGCTTTCACAGGCCTGATACCGGACTTCGTTTTGTCATACATCGGCCGCATGAAACGGCCTGACGTTCGTCTAGCGTGGCGGGAGAAGGTGACCATCTTCACCCTCATCCTCCTAGCCAACGCCCTGGTTCTGTTCTATATCATCGCCTTTGGTGTTATCCTCTGCCCTAATTTCAACTATGCGTGGAATTATGCGGAAGTTGCGCAGCATGCTTCGACGACTGATTACTGGGTATCTATTCAAGGCAAGGTGTACGATGTCACCAACTTCGTGAAGGGCGATCACAGTGATATCACCGGGGAACCGAGTAACGACGCGGCCACACTGGCGGCTCTAGCGGGCACGGATCTGACATACTATTTCCCACCACCCTTAAACCAGGCGTGTGCCGGCCTTGTCAGTGACGCAACGGTGCACCTCAACATCAAGAACACATCGGAATTCGTGTATGGACAAGCTTCACACGCATCAGGCGCAAATGCGCCCACTATTGGAACAGCCCTCGATAACACAAACTGGTACACGCAAACTTACATGCCCGCTATGAACCAGTTCTACAAGGGCACGTTGGTTTGGGAGACCAGTGATATTTACGGTCAGGCTAATGACACGAACATTCAACGGTAGGTACAGTCTAGTTTGCGCCGTACTTGCTCATTTCTGACTCCTCTTGTGTAGGATCTGGGGCATTTACAATAGCGCCATCTACGACTTGACCGACTACGTGTATACGTTGACGACCACTGAGCTCAATGTCGCGAAGTACGACTTCTTGCCAGCTACCCTTGTTACCGTATTCCAGCAGGGAGCAGGCACAGATATCACATCGTCGCTCAACAAAGCGCTGGATGCCATGGATGCAACGAATAGGACTGCCAGCATGGATTGCTTGAACAACGCTTTCTATTGGGGCCAGATCGATTTCAGGTATACTCCTAGGTGCCAGGTTCAGAATTACATGCTTTTGGCGTTCTCCAGTCTTATCATGGCGTCCATGGGACTAAAGTGTAAGTGACGGTGCATGGCTGGGCAATGCTTTCGAGTCTGACATGTCGAATAGTTTTGGCTGCGTTGCAACTTGGGACAAAACGTTTCCCTGAACGTCTGGACAAATTCGTGCTCTGCCAAGTCCCTTGCTATACTGAGGGCGAGGATTCCCTGCGTAGTACCATCGACTCGCTCGCCGCATTGGACTACGACGATAAACGGAAGCTGATCTTCATCATCTGTGATGGCAATATCATTGGTAGTGGCAACGAACGACCCACGCCCGACATTGTGTTGGACATCTTCGGCGTTGATCCTTCTGCGAGGAATGCAGAACCTCTCATGTTCAAGTCCATCGGGGAGGGATCTCAGAAGCTCAATTACGGCAAGGCTTATTCTGGCTTGTATGAGTTCGAAGGACACGTCGTCCCGTAAGTCCGATTCACCTCTGACTTACCGGCACCTGATGGCGCCTCTTTCAAGGTATTTGGTTGTAGTCAAGGTCGGCAAACCGACGGAGCGCTCGAAGCCCGGTAACAGAGGAAAGCGTGACAGTCAGATCCTGCTCATGCAGTACCTCAACCGTGTGCACTTCAATGCGCCGATGTCACCCTTGGAACTGGAGATATACCACCAAATGCGCAATGTCATTGGTATTGACCCCACGTTCTATGAGTACATCTTTACTGTCGATGCTGATACCGTGTGTGCCATCCGTACTGATGTAGATTCACTGCTGATGTGCGTATGTTGCAGGTTGTCACACCTCCGTCACTGAATAGGCTTGTCGCTGCTTCCATCGACGACTCCAACATCATCGGTATTTGTGGTGAGACGAAGTTGCAGAACGAGGAGAACTCTTGGTGGACGATGATCCAGGTGGGAGCCTTTATTTCTATCTTGTTCTTCCATCTGACATGTACTAGGTCTACGAATATTACATTTCCCACCACCTTGCGAAAGCCTTCGAGAGCCTGTTCGGTTCCGTGTCCTGTCTTCCTGGATGTTTCACCCTCTACCGTATTCGTACCGCTGACAAGGGCCGTCCGATTTTCATCTCCAACCGCGTCATTGACGAGTACGCTGAGCCCAATGTCGACACGCTTCACAAAAAGAACTTGTTCTCACTCGGTGAAGATCGGTTCTTGACGACGCTCCTCATGAAGCACTTCCCTTCGTTCAAGACCAAATTCCAACCCGATGCGGTCGCTCGGACCATGGCGCCGGTCTCGTGGCGAGTGCTGTTCTCTCAGCGTCGTCGTTGGATTAACTCGACCATCCATAACTTGTGCGAGCTTGCCATCTTGCCGGAACTTTGTGGCATGTGCTGCTTCTCGATGCGGTTCTTTGTGTACCTGGACCTCATCAGTACACTGGTGGGTGCCATTTGCTGTGTAAACCACCGAATGTTTCTGACCGTCTCTGGTCTGACCCATAGATTTTGCCCGCCACTGTCGTTTATGTGAGTTTTTAGAACTTGTTGGTCTGTTGCGGTACTCACCTGGATATGTAGTTGGTCTGGTTGATCATCCAAGTCTCGAGTGGGCAATCAGCAATACCTTACATCTCCATTGCCATGATTGCGGCGGTTTATGGTTTGCAGGTACGTCACCCTCGGTGTTGGTTTGGAGTGCGCTGAGGGAATCGCGATGTCATAGGCTCTCATCTTTATCGTCAAGCGAGAGTTCATGCTTATTGGATGGATGGTTGTGTACCTCATTTCGTCCGTGATGTTATTTAAGGTCCAAATTTTGTCTGACGTCCGCGTTTAGGTACCCAGTTTACAGCTTCTTCTTGCCTTTCTACTCCTTCTGGCGCATGGACGAGTTTGGTTGGGGTAACACTCGTGTCGTCCTTGATGACGGAAAGAACAAGAAGGTTGTTAATGACGTCAATGAGATGAAATTCAACGAATCCATGATCCCGTACAAGAAGTGGAGTGGTCAGTGCCATTCGTTGACTATCGATTCGGGCTTCTGATTTTCCATGCAGAGTATGAAGCCGAGGCTTGTGGGGATGGCCTGTCTAGCAACTCGTTCAGTGCTGAGCAGAACCCGATGAATTCCAAGTACCTTCCCGCGCCGGTGCCTCGTCACCCTAACTCGCAACGCCCTTCTGTGTACGAGTACCAGTCCGAGGCAGGAGATTTTTACCGTGACACTAACGCTGTACATGAATCTCTTCGAGGTCCCGCGTCGCGCCCAAGTTCTCGTGCTGTGTCCGACTACAACAGAGCGACCGTAAACCTGAGGCAATCGACCTTCCGTAATCCGTCACAGGAACGTCTGACGATGGGGACACCGGTCAACCAGTTTGGCACCCTTGGGAGCGCCTATGGTAGGACTCCTCCGCCTGCTGACTCGCGCATGACAATGAATTCGGCGATCATGAACCGTTCCATGTCCCCTGCGCTGAGCCTGGGCGGCCCTCCACAACCCGCGTTCAATGCCATTCGTCCTACCTCTACTTTCTCCATGGCCACGACCGTGTTTGCGGGGCCGAGCAACAACCCAAATCCTTCTGACGACGAGTTGTACGAAGCTCTCAGGACTTATTTGAGCACACAGGACTTGATGACTGTGACAAAGAAGTATGCATTGTCTTTCATATCGCTAACGCATTGCTGACCACACACGTAGAACTGCTCGCGAGGCCATAGCTGCTCGATACCCGAGAGCGGATCTGACACCTCGCAAGGACTTCTTGAACCATTCCATCGATAACATTCTTTCTCATTCGTAGACATTTGCGCCGAATCGTTTGTGGACACACTGTACTGTGACATTCCGTTGGCAGGACCGTTAGGTTAGGTATCTGAGCTTATCCCTGGACACTTCACTATGCTACTCGGACATCACGCAATCCATCATGCACTGCGTATTTAGTAGCCTTATCTCTTTGCATTCCATTGTGCTTCATACATGCTTTGGACTTTATAGTTGAATAGTTGGACATTATAATGATGCTTT
>JBBPSC010000491.1:0-17411 GCA_038093395.1 Baorangia bicolor
AGGCCCGGTGCGGTTTCCCGGAAATCAACCGTAAACACCTCAGAAGCTTCACCAGGTCCTTTGGGCGGTATACGAACCGTCATGAAGCCGCCGCCGCCAATTCCAGAACTTGATGTATTATCGGGCCGAGAATTGAGCCCGATGAGCTTGCTAGCGGAAAACAGACTCACGAGAACATGTTGACGACACCGATGCAAAGCGAAGTGCTGATGGCTGCGTCAACGGCGTTCCCTCCTTCCTCTAATACCTTGACCCCGATGTTCGAGCACCGCTCGTTCTCTGACGCGACAGCACCATAGTGCGCAGTGATCAGACGAGGGGGGCCACGAGAAATGGTGGGGGGACCAATGGACGGTAGATACGAGAGAGGTGTGCTGCGAACGAACGCTAAGAGAAGGCAGAGAGAGCCAATGACAAGGAAGGCTCTCTTCCATAAGCAGGGCACACGAGACATGACACGAGAGTGAATGTGCAGAGGAAGCGTATCATCGGGAAGGGTTTTGAATCCAATTAGCAAAGGGACATGAATGCGTGTGTCTGCATTCTCAAGAGGGGGTGGCTTTTCAAATGCCATGGTATTGCAAGCAATGTGGTCAGCGATGTTAATGAGAGGTCAGAAATGCAATGCAAAGTCGCCTACCCTGAGCGCGACGTTATATGCATCGAGGAAGCGAATAACTGAGAACGAAATGAAACTCGCACTTACGAGAACAAGTTATGACTGCCCGAACACGCTCGGTTGACGCATTCTGCCAACTCGGTTGCCACAATCAGCAGAACCTAGCCGACCCGAAAAGCCTCAGTAAGTGTGCGTTTGGTTAGGTTGTTTAACCCACATTGGTAAGATTCCACTTTGGAGTCGCTTACACGCTCACCAGCCAATGGAGAGGGCTCGTTCAAACTCGGGAGAGTTGCTGAGAAGCCGTTCATTCTAACTGCTTTGCCGATGAATGACCGCTGACTCGGGCTGCAAAGACGTTAACGCGTTATCGTCCAAAGCACGAGGTGCCAACAATCTCTCCATTCCGGTCTGTCAGGCTATGCTAATTTGGGATGACTCTGCCTCAGGTCTACCGCGTTGCATGAATGCGAGACTGTCAACACCGCTCACCGAAGTTGCTGAACTCACCGTAACCATATTTGCGTAGCACCAACGTTTCGCACGTTCGAGAAAACCAAAAAAAAAAACGTTGCTTGAACACTTATTGGCTTTCTCTGGCTCTCCCTAACACACTTAGGCTACCTCCATACTGTAGAGGTCTCGGTGATCCGGTGGGCCACCATATTGTTGGTGAGCACCTGCAGAAATCTACTAGTCCCCAATAGGGTCGAAGGAAGCTAGTCGATCCGCCATCCACTATGAGATCTACGGACGTGTTAGCAAGGTGGTGTGTATAAGTAAAGGACCTCACCTCAGTGACCCGGTGAATCCATGAGGTCTAGCGATTTAGCGTAGTACTACATAGGAGTAACACCCCTGCTAGTAGTACAACTAAATATTTCAATAGATGGACGTACCACAGTACAGGCCAGCGGAAGATGGGAGAGGTGGCTGGCTTCAATTGACCCACCGAGCGCAACAGCAGCCTGTGCTACCGCTTACGTAACCACATGCTTGCCTTTCAAACTGCTTTATTTCTTCAATAATTTATTTTCTGGAAAACTACAAAACATGTTTGATGTATTTCTTACTGCCTGCACGAAGCTGAATAATCAATCCATCCAACATCTGCCGGACTCACAGGTAGTCAGCAAGAGCTCCGATTGGCCCTGACTCACATTCCGAAAGCAGTGGAATCATTACTCGAATCACCACAAATTGGGTGGAGTCTGAAAATCAATGCCTAAGAGCTCGGAAAAAGTCGTATTTGTCTCCCGTTTCCCTCCCAGCAGCGCCGGGATTATGCGACAGTGTCGCCATCGAATTTTAATATGCGGAATGCCACGCGGACGCCTGTTCACAAGGTATCGTCCTGAATGATCGATCCGATCCACGAAACGCATATTCATGGTCCGCGAAGGCATCAACTCACATCTTATGCGAGTTTACATCAAATCTTAGAGTGAGTTGAGTCAAATGAGTAAATGCTTTCTGAGGGCAATGCTGTTGTCATACACGGCGGTATCAACATGGTTTCGGTAAGAACTGCAGGGTAAATATTCGATAACATGGTTGCAATGTACGGTTCTCACCACCCGCACTCTACGCCACTGAAATCTTCCACGAGAATGCCTTGCTCCCCCTTCACCTTGGATACTCTATACCGTTCCAGGTTGTAAATTTCATACGAGACAGCAGCGAGCTTCATCGCCCGGATATGATGTGGGCGTGAATTCGCAGCAACAGCGTGCTTTCGCGATTGCCAAATGCAAGTTGCGAGGTTCATTCCCGTATCTGGGTTAGGAATCCCGTACCAATACATGATAAGCTACCATGAAGATAACCACCTTCAGTACACCGAAATAAGAAAACGAAATGATGACTCACTCCTCCGTTGGAAACTGCTTCTTCATGTGCTTGTTTGTCCGCATCGTAGAGCGCTGTATGCATGGTGAGACTCGTCTTGATTTGGGGCACAAGTATACTTACGACCGCTGTCACTGCCCTTCTTGCGTCGGCTCCGGAAGACAACAGCGTACCACTCGCGCTCCTCGTCCTCTGGAAGCTCGAGCTCTGACCAGTTAAAAGCGAGCGCGTAAGGAAGAGCGGCGTAATCCTCAGAGAGTGGACGGAAATGGTGCAATGCTTTATGCAACGACAGCGAAACGGGGTCAATATCTGGCAAACGGGTCTCCGTGATCAATGGTGGTCTATCTATGGAGACTGGCGGGAAAGAGAGATCCCGTGGTAGCGAAGACAGGAGGGGAGGCAAGTATAAGACGGTGGAGGAAGGCTTTGTTAAACTTTCGGAGGTGAATGTAGGGATGACATGAGGGTCCCGTTCCTTGGGCTCATGCACGAGCTGTGCATCATCCAGCGGAAGGTCAATGACAGACCCATTGCGAGGCAAGTATAAGACGGTGGAGGAAGAGTTTGTTAGACCTTCGGAGGTGAATGTGGGGATGACATTAGGATCGCGTTCCTCGGGCTCATGTACGAGCTGTGTGCCATCCAGCAGAGGGTCATTGACAGACCCATTGGGACGGTGGTGCAGAGTCAAGCCCATTGGAGTGTAGTGTGAGGTGAAAGGATACGAGACGAGTAACTTGGGGCTTGTCTCGACTGTATATAAGCCCTGTATATAAACCGCAGCCAGCAATAGCTGGGATAAGAAAAGAAATAAGAGAAATTCAATTCTCAATCACCGGCTACATGCTGTGCCAACATTGCGTGGCAGAAGGTATGATGCGATAATCACATTGCGTGATCTTGCGTCGTTACCCGCAAAACGAGCTGAACTTGTCAGCCATCCCACCCGCATGATACGGTCTTCGGAGAATCTCGTACCAAGACTTATCAACTACCCCGCGAGCCAGTTTCAAGTTTGTCAATAAGGACCGGTGTGCATGAACATGGACCGGACGGACGGTGCCAAGTGGAGTTCAGTGGAGCTCATCAATCCCACTAACTGCAAAGATGTCAGACAACCAAAATGCTCAGTTCCTCATCTTCCTCGAGGGCTGAGAACATATACAAGAAATATCTCACATAGCGGAGATTTGGGCTTCATGTCAAGGCTTGTTGGTAAATGGTGAAGAGATGGGTGAACTACTGGCACCGAGACGGCTGCTTACGTGATTCACTTCTTGGTGGACGCTCGGTGCGTTCGCCCGAGTTTCCTCAAACACACGAATGGCGACCAGAAAAGCCGCAGAGTCCACCCTTTACCACGTACATCCAAAGGGTTTTTGGAAGAAGTTTCGTGCGTTGGAGACCCACGTATCGTGTTACATTGTCGCTAACATTGGAACAGGTGATGCAGTGGTCGTGAATCCCGAAATTTCTTCTGGCCTCCCTATCCCAGAGTTAAACAGATACCCTCAGCCCGGCTCACGCCCAGAGAAATATTCCACACCTGCGACAAAAGGTGCAAATAAAGCCACTATACGCCTACGAGACTGACACTCGAACTAGCTTCGGACCCGGCCCAGAATCCCTACTGGAAACGTGATGTTCGGCGAGCCTACCCTCAGCTTTCGGTGGTCACTCAATCAGATCTGTCGACTTTGCTTATCCAGCATTCCCAACCTCAGTCGTATGCATGCCCTTTGATTCATTGTTGTTCGCAGTTAATGTCTACATCAGCGTTGCCGCTCCCGAAGAAGGTGAGGCCGCTCAAGTACCCATGGGAACGCTGGATACCGTGGATTTGACCCAAGCCATTGCAACCGTCGCTTCTACAACACCGGTTTACAGTGAGGAAAAATTGCCTCCCAAGGTCCCCACGCCATTCAAGCGATGGCGGCCGGAGCGCGCTCCCGATGCACCGCACGACCCCAACGCGTACTTCCCCATGTTGCTATACAAGTAGAACCCGACTTCATCGTGGAGGTTTTGAATATTGATAGAATTGAATTTCATACCACTGAAAAAAACTTCCGGTCGAAGGTGCTTGAGCGGTATGGACAAGAACAGTGGTGCAGCATTCAAACGCCGCATCAGTTGGGCTAGGGAAATGCACTGCCATAGTTCATGCTCATCTCTCTGGCGCTACATTTCTCTGGTCGTGAGCAGTCCCCTGGTAGTGCACCATAACCGAAGCATGCCAGCATCAGTCTTAAACGCTGAACGGCGAAACTTGGAAGACAACCCTTCCCGGTTGATGCGCGGATGGAGTCACGGTAAGTGCTATGGTACGTGCCTTCTGCCGGTTCGCACAATGTCATGCGAGGCACGCTACCCGCAACTTAAGGTACGTGCCGGTTGATAACAAGTACTTTGTGTGTGATTCTCTCAGCGTGTCTCCGCATAGGCTGCGGCGCCAAGCACCCAAACACTCCGACAAAATGACTACACGGTGGTGATGGCGCCTGACTCGGAGGTTTGTGGCGATATCGCCCAGATCTGGAGACTCTTTCCTTATCAATGTGCACTCTAACGGCGAGCGGCCGCCGAGCTCCATGGACTCATGAGGAAGTTCCGAGTGTTGGAACAAGGCCTTGGGAGGAAAAATGACTTTGGAATTTTGGTGTAAGTTGTGCCATCTCTATACATACAGCACGGTGCCTAATTGGAGCCTATTGTGTCTTTCTTCGGGCAGCACTTCCTACGTCGAACTTTGTAGTTTTTAGATACAGATATATTTGGCTGACTACGCTAAAAACATTTATGTAAATAGCATTATGTGATATTTAAAAATGATCCCGCAGCTGGATTGATTGTGGAATTGTGACACTGTACCGCTTCGACTTGGACACGAGATACACACCGAGAGATCTAGTTGCACGCCAATATTTCGGTCAGCGCAAGGCGACGATGGAAAAGGCATCACACCTTTCAGTCATTGTAGACTTGTCTCCGGCGCAGTGGCACCTCTCTGCGCAGGCGACCAATCCGTACCCGCTATCCATCGAGACCTTTCTCTCTCACCTCCTTGCCTTCTTGAATGCTCACATCGCTTCCAAGCATGAGAACACCTTGGCAGTATTTGGAGCATTTCCCGGAAAGAGGTTGGTGGGACGACTCTCGGCGCGGCTGTGAGTTCCACTAACATTTGGAGTAGCGTAATGCTCTATTCTTCGATGGAAACATCAACGCTGGACGATGACGTGCCTACCCTTGATGCGAATTCGTATCCACCCTTCAAGGCGGTCGACACCACGGTCCTCCAACGGATCACACGTGAGCTGGAGGTGTTCGATGAAACGGAGGAAGAACGTACGCCCCATCATTACTGTTTGAGAGCGACGCGTTGAAATGACATTAGCACCCTGCGCTCTGGTCGGTGCACTAACCAAGGCACTCTGCTGTATGTTTGTGCATCTGGCCCCCGTTCACGATAAGTGTGATCGTCCTTGTCAGATATCAACCGAATCACGCATCCGTCCACTTCCGCAACAAACGTGACCGAAGATCCAACCATCCTTCCAGACCCACGTATACTCATCCTGTCTGTATCCCCGGACTTGTCATCATCTTATATTCCGATTATGAACTCTATCTTTTCGGCGCAAAAATTGGTTTGTCCCGTTTGCCTGTTCATGATGCTAACTTGACGGAGACGTTGGTATAGAAAGTGACGATCGATGTATGCAAGATATATGGACCCGACACGGTTTTCCTTCAGCAAGCTGCGCATCTGACGAACGGGTCGTATATTTACCTCGAACGCCGTGATGCGTTGCTCCAGTATCTTATTGTACGTCCTATTTCTCATCCTGCGTCACTGTCAATCCATTGGAAGTATTCCAGATGTCTTTCCTTTCCCCGCCGTCGATTCGCAAAGTTCTTGCCGTCCCGACGCAAGACAAGATTGATTTTAGAGCGGCATGTTTCTGTCACAAGAACATTGTGGATATTGGTTTCGTCTGTTCCGTTTGCCTGTCGAGTCCGTGCACCTAACTTGTGAAGCATGCGGAGATACTGACGTCAACGAACAGTCTTCTGTCAACCTGTTCCTGTTTGTTCGACTTGTAGGTGAGTTGTGTTGGAAAATCGTCTCATGACAAGTAACACTGATCTGATGTGATATAGAACCAAGTTCCCGTTGAAAATACTTCAACGCCTGAGTGCCGCTCGGCCGACACCTGCTTTGGTGAACTCCCGAAGCTCCCAACCCCTTGCGAATCTCAATAACGGTGCTCTGCGGTCGATCCCGCATCCCGCGAATGGCGGAATGGAAAGCTAATGCATCCATCTGCATGCACGTTACCCTGAGGAAGGTATTTGCAAAGCTGTAATTCCCAGCGACTACCCCGATCACTCTACCCGTGAAGGGGTAAAGCAGTGATATAAACAAGCGAGGCATTCGTCGCAGGGACTAATTGCGAAACTTTGGGACGACGTAAAATTTTTGCCTTTGAAGCAATTGTTGTATTATCGGACTCGTAAAAAAGACTTTTCCATACCTTTGGTGTAAGCTTTTCAGAGTTCGCGTATGCAGCTGCCATGCTTTCCGTGGTGAATGCACACCACAACCTCGCTAGACTCGTCAATCAGAGATCGTGAGCAAATGTACAATTC
The DNA here is from genome assembly GCA_038093395.1 of Baorangia bicolor. Lineage (NCBI taxonomy): Eukaryota > Fungi > Basidiomycota > Agaricomycetes > Boletales > Boletaceae > Baorangia > Baorangia bicolor. The sequence continues at coordinate 7,124 of JBBPSC010000491.1, forward strand.
GACGATGGTAAGCGCACGTATGACATCTCCAGAATCCTGTACTTCTTTTGTCATCAAAAGGACACCCGCATTGGGGTGGGTAGCGTCGCGTGCCATGATCGGATCTTGCGCTTATTTCAGAATTAATCTATGGAGATTTGATTTGTCCAAACTTACCATGAAATTGGGTGGACAATGTTCTTGTCAACAAGTCGTGGACATCAACCTCTGTACCGTCTTGCCTCGGGCGGAGAACATCAGCGATGGTACGAGCCAGTCCGATTCTCATAATATGCTCGCCAGCTCCTGAGGTCATCGTGAAGGATAAGTCGAGATTCGTACGGTGATTTGTACCTGATATGCTGCAAGCCATCCCAGCCTGTCCGTCTTGTGATTGCTCTGCCCAACATCCCGCTCCAAACGCTGCGGCCTCGGATCAGTCAGCAACCCCGTCATCCTTGCCGTCACTCCGCGGAAGATACCTCACCTCTCCGATCCTCCCTGAATACTTGAGAAGTAACCCGCCACTGTCATAAACATCAGCCGTATCCACATCGCAAAGAAAGCCAAGCTGGAACGATCAGCGGACCTAGATACGCCCGCAGCCAAGTTGCCCTCCGAATCCCAGGCGATCGCACCCACCGTGTCCTGCATCGCGTCCTGAGGGAGCACCGTCGTGCCCACTCCAAGTTCATTGGTCGACATCACCTCGTTGTACCGCTTCATCCATCTCTGCCAGTCTTCCTTTGCGCGCGGGGCGACCATGTTTGTCGAGTCGACCGTCTCGATCCCGTTTCTCTGCGCAAACGCACGTGCGCCGGAGGAGACCAAGGTTCTAGGCATTCAATGTGTCCGTCAGCGTCCGGCCAAGTTCACTCAACAGACAAAGCACGCGACCGTGCCACAGACACGGTCGGCGGTCTTGAGACGTACAAGGGTCGGATCCGGCCGAGTCTGTCCGGCACGCGAGCGTGCGCAAGGATAGCATTGGCAAGCTTGATCGGGTTTCTAACCCCTGTCATTACGCGCGCGCGCGTGTTAGTCGATCAGAACGTGATGATGATGCAATGCAACGAATTTCGAAGAGATCAGAAGATCATTGACGTAGTAAAGACAAGAGGCGCTGCAAGTCGGATCAAGGATCGTCATGCGGGCAGGGTAGGAAGACGCGCCTGGGACTGCACCGACGCTCCCGAAATCACCTGTTTGTCCATCCATGATGGCGGCATCACATTCGACGGTGCCTCCGCACGTCAAGTTGGAGCCATAACCTTGAGCAAGGGGGCGACGCGAGAGATGTGGGTCCATCAAGGGTTCGGCGTTCGCTCAGTTCTGGTGGAAAGAGAACCGACGTGACATACCTGCATTCAGACAATCGTCGTCTTCGAGGATGATGATCGCCAGCTCGACGATAGATAAAGCGCTCGTGCATGGAAGCTCGGACGCCATTCGGAGCGCTTCTGTGCACGCACTTTGGGTAAAAGCTCGTGTCAGTCGAAATGTCGAAGCGTATCATGATGATGTTGAGTCACCGTTTCATCGCGCCTTTCACTTGGGTTTCCGACGCTCTGCCGTGCTGCCCGGCGCCGCCATGCACGGCGACGTAGAATATCTTTTGGGATGTCATGAAATGGGAGGGCACCGAGCGAGTCGGCACCGAAGAACTGGGCACGGCCAGAACTCGTACTAAATCGCTCAACCCGGCGACTTGGTTTAGTACCTTGCTGCTATGAGTTCCGTCGGTGCCTCAACCTAGTCCCCAGCAGAAAGAAACGTGCGTGTCTTGAAAACATGATGGTATTGATGGAAGAAATTCGTAAATACATGCAAGACGTAAAGTACACGTGGAAGAGTCGTCGCCCAATACATCGTGACGTCTAATAATGGTCCTCAACCAGATCCCTCCAGCGTAAAAGTGCAATAAATCATCAAGAAGTCTGAAGAACGACACACCTATGTGTAGTGTCACTTCGTGTTTTTTTTTTTTTTGGCTCCTTGCTCCACACCGGCACCCCCTATCCAATCAGCAGCTCTCTGTCACATCGTCTGGCAACATTGCACCCAACGGTATGGTTGCAATGGTCACAAGCACGAGGACGATATAAACTCCATACCCACCCATGAAGTTGTTTTGAATCGAATACGCAAATAAAGACGCCGCTGACGCAGGACCAACAGCACGAACAACGGATGCGGTGGTCTGTGCGACACCGTTGAGCGCACCAAGACATCGTCGGTTCGGCGCAGCAGCCGTGATGTACATTAGGATGCAACCTATGATCACAACATCAATTTTGAGGCATAGACATCTAGAAGTAACGCACCGAAAGACATGTCCATGACGACTGTGAACGCGAGGTGACAAATAAGCACGACCCAGACAAACCAGATGATTCCCCACTGTTGAGCAACCCAGTTTATGACAGGGAAGAGAGCGAAAAGCGGGATGAAGCACAAGTGACCAATGCGAAATAATGTTTTGGGTCCTAGTCTATCTATGAGTGGGGCAAAGTAGAACGCCTGGAAAAAGCCATTAAAAACGCCAAAGCAGGCCATCCAGAGTCCGATCTTCATGGGCGTGAATCCTAAACCCCCGTACTCGACAGGTGTGGAGTAAAAAAGAGGCTGGAGTGAGTACAGCGCTATCTCGAGGACCGCAACCACTCCATAGTTTGCTATGCGCAACACTCTAGGCGCGTTGAGAAGCTTGGAAAGAGGCATCGGCACATCTGAAGGCGGCGAGGGAAATTCTTGCTGCTGATCAATCGTGGCATAGCTGATTTCACGACCACTAGCTTCCCTATCAATGGAAGAATCACGTTTCTCTGGTGTGACGATAGGGGGGAGAGTCTTGGCAGTTGTTAGCTGTAGACTGGAATATCAGCATGCCCGGACCACTCACTTCTTTGAGGAAAAGTAGAATGGCCCCAAAAGTCAGCAACGCAAAGCCAGCAGCGACACCACATGGCAAGAAATATGGAAACTCCCCCCAGAATGGAGAGCTGAAGAGTCGAGGAAAGTTATCCTGTGGACGTGCAAGTGTCCCGCCGATGACTGGACTGCGGACAGTCAGCTCAAGTGGACATGGCAAGGGCCTAGTCATCATACTTACCCAAGCGTCATGCCCACCGACCAAGCAATGGGCAACAAGGCGAACCCTCGAGCCATATTCGTGGAGTCCGTCAGTTCCCCTAACATGCTCTTCATAACACCAATGTTGCCGTTCAGAGCACCGGTGATACAACGGCTGAACAGGTGACCAATAGGTGTGAGATCCGAAATCTGAATGAGCCAAGAAGGCACACCTTAATATCAATCCGGTAAAGCTACGCGATAGACCGAAGCAGAACATGGAGATGGAAAGACCAAATACACCTAATAGAAGTACGGGCTTGCGCCCGATATAGTCAGACGCTCGGCTCCATTGGAGGACAGTCATGGCCTGTGTGACAAAGAAGAGCGACTCCTGACATCGGACATCAGTGAGTGAGCCAACGGCGGGTTAGGACCCTCGCTATCTTTACGTACAATCATCCCCGCATAGTATCCTAACGACAGTCTCTCAGCGGTGTGAACTGGCAACGGAGGGGCGAGTACTACTCACCGACCTTTGTTTCGTCGCCGCCTGTGATGTCGAACTCACGAATGAGCTAGATCAAGTAGAGTGAGTGCGGGACCCAACCACGACAACATGGGCTTACATGGTTGATGAATGGGTATATACATTGCGATGCGATGGGTTCAATCAAGACTGAGAGCAGGAGAACACAGATCTGGACTTTTGGCAAAGGAGTGGGTTTCTTGGGTTCGTTCCGGCCACTGGCAGCGGAGAGCAAAGGCACCTGGTCATCATCGCTGTTGGCATGAGTGGGCGAGACGGTCATTCCGATGCAAGAGGAGGGAAGAAGAAAGCAACCAGTGGTCGAAGCGGTCGGCCTGGAAATTTATATGCCAAAGTTGTTGACGGCAATCGCAAAAAAAATTCAACAAAGATCGGGACTATCGGGAGCACCACTCCATTTACATACGCAACATCCGGAATGACACACAGATGTGACTCGGAGAGTCTTTCTTCTCTGGGTCGTTCCAGCCCGCTGTGAAAGTTACTCAACCAAGTAGAGTTCTAGAATTTTCAATTCGCACCGTTTGCACTCGAATCAGTAGCTGGTTACCTGCACAAATGCTATTGTTGAGACCCAAACGGGGGAAAGAGGCCTGGAAAGATCCGGATCAATGACCAACGAGCGCGCCATCGCGGTCGACCCCGCCCGACACCTACTTGGAGTGACAGGGCCGCAGGGGTCATTAAAGTCACACGACCTCGCCTATTTGGGCAGAAGCGCCCGCCGTCGGCTTCACCCGAGCACGGTGCACAGGCTGGCAGTGACTTGTTCCCTGAGTCTTTTACACTGGCCCACGATGTCCTCGAAAGACCACGGTCTACTCCGCAACGGCCTTCGCGCCGTGTGGATCCTCGCAGTCGTCTGGCTTGAGCTTGGCACGTTTCGCTTTGCCCTGCATGACTGTCGCTGGCCAGATACACTGCAGGTGAGTGTGTGCTTCTCCTTTGTGCTCGAATTATGCCGACGAGCGGGTTGCCTCTGACTCAGCCTCACATCCCTAATTCACGTATCGTGCGGATACTCGTGATAGCGGATCCACAAATAATCGACCGCCATTCCTATCCTGGTCGTGGGCCACTTCTCTCCGCACTAAGTCAATACGTCGTTGACCTTAATCTTCGAAAGAGCTGGAATTCTGCATTCCGTCATATGCGGCCTAATGCCGTAGTGGTTCTAGGTACGCTCAGATAGTCCAATACATTTTGTTGTGAACCAAAGAGTATTCTAGGTGACATGATGGATAACGGTCGTTTATCCATGTCGACTAACGAGTACGTGCATCGTTGATAACGTCTCAAAGCATCCCTTCATGTATGAATTAAGGCTGGTTTCTCCCTAGATATGAAGCCTATTTCACGCGATATCAGAGTATCTTCAACATGGAGGATTCACCACCGCCGGTTTACTACCTACCAGGTAATCATGATGTGGGGTTCGTCACTTCTTTATCTGCAGAGTATGCAGTATCTCAGGCAGCCACTCTTCCAGCCTTGGAAATTTGCCCCCGTTCTCTCTCGAGGCCGACACGCGCTACATATCCCACTTCGGTCCTCGGAATTATCGCCGTACTATCGGTAACCATACCATCGTGTTCATCGATGCTTCCGCCCTCGTCGAAGAAGACTTGTTGCGTGCTGAGCGTGGACACACATTTGACAGCTGGCCTGCAATTTCACATGGCCCCGTAGAGTTTGTGAAACAGACTGCGTCGAGTGGCTCTCTGGGTCCCGTTGTCTTGTTTACGCACATTCCTCTTTCCCGTCCTTCAGATGCGTCTTGTGGTCCCTTACGTGAGAAAGGGACGATACGGCAAGGTTTGGGGTTCGGTTACCAAAATATGCTTTTGGATGGGGCAACAGAGTTCCTGCTCCAGTCCCTCAAGCCATCTCTGATTATGAGGTTTGTCAACAGTCCGTGCACGGAACGTACCCCTGACTGCGCAATAGTGGTGATGACCATGACTACTGTGAATATGAACACACTATCGCCTCGTCCGATGAAAAGATTCAAGAAGTCACTGTCAAGTCGATCTCAATGGCGATGGGAATCCGTCGACCAGGCTTCCAACTACTCTCACTAATTTCAACAGTACCCTCACCAGATCACATCACGCAAATGCCAGTACCCCCTCCTTTGCACGCCCCTTGCTTAATGCCAAATCAATTGGGAATATACTTTTATATCTACATTCCACTCGTATTGCTGTCTCTTCTCGTCCTGCTTGCGTTCAACATCACTCGCGTGAACGGAAGGACCGGGTATCAAACATGGAGCAGAAAGCACAGTCGTCAAGACACTCCCGAGGCGTTACACGAGTTATCCCGGGGCAACTCATCGCACGCGGCCGATGCCGATGCCTTTTTTCCACCTCCCGCAAATAAATCACGAGAACGCCACACACCTCAGCGTGGTCGCTCTTACTCCTCAACCTGGACATGGACATTCACGCTCGGTGGCCATTGGCGCCGCATCACGCTTCCAAACCCATTTGGAAACCGGCGTGTGAGGGCCGATTATCGAATACCTCAGCGTGATATGGGGGTGCTCATCGGATTGCTGCAGGATGTGGGGGCGGTAGCGTGGCCACCTATCTTCGTGTTTTTGGCGACGTCGTGGTGGATCATGCAGTGGTAGCATCGGGGATGGGCACGTCAAACGGTACTACCTATACCGTGGACCGTCCTCAAGGGAAAGGATACGATCACTCAGCTTCCATTCGCTCTCTTGTCTGAACACTGGTAGGATTTAATGTCAGGTTTGCTCTCCCATATGGTCTACCTTACACTCGTTTCGTATTCACAATGCCATCATACTCATTTATGTCGTGCTATGGAATGATCTTGTGGTACCTCGCAGCTAGATTCCTGTGCCAGCGCTGATCCGTGTATCGCCGTCTCGGCGGCCAGTGATCGACCTGACGAGACAAAGTTCGTGGAATACGCGGCTGGATCATGGTCTCCGTCTCCTGCGGGGGCTGAAGGATGTAGCCAGGGGGTCAGACGAAGCGCCCAAATCATTCACGCCGTGGGGCCGATCATGACCGAGTCTGAAGACAATGATTTTTCGACGGACGCGAACTCGGGTCCCTTTGGACCCATTTAACGAATCCAAGGCAAGGATCGGAAGGAAGTACAAGTGTTTCAACGGATCTATCTATACTCAAATACGACTCGGGTCCCGTGCGACTTCGGGCGCGAACACCCTGAATCATTATTTAAGCTACCAAGACCACATGCTATGCCACACTGTCACTGATTCCTGGGTGAGGAACCTGCAGGTACACGGGGGAGAGTACCCGACCGAGCATCAAAGACCGCTCGAGGCTCCTTGGCTGGGCTATGCAGGTACCGTGTGCACCGGAGGGATATCCTGACATTCTGGCAGACAAGAATTTTGTGTCACAGAGGGCAGCTGCACTGTGTCACGGATATTAATGGGGTGGTACGCACAGAACCAATAATATCAGAACCTGGATTGCGGGGACGCGCCCAGAAGACAGGTCACCAGCCAACCGGCCAAGGAGAATATCCCCGATCATCGATGCCTCGATCAATTAATTCTTTGTGAGAAAGAGTACAGTATGCCAATCGGAGTCGAGTTCGTCGTGGGAGGCGATAAGGCGCCCGAGCAGACGCATGGATGTACGATATTATAGTGTGAACAACGTCCCCGCGAGTTGACATATCGAGTTAGATCGACAGAACCGTCGTAGCATCGCGAATGAAAGAAGGTGACCGGTGGCTCATGAGTCGTCCTCGGGACGGTTATATACATGGATGAGAACAGCGGCGTTCTGATAAGTTGGATGAACAAGGAGAGATTGCGCCACTAGGGGATATGAAGGGATCTTGTATGCCCAGGTTTGATAATGGCGTAAATGGAGGGAAGTAGATGTGGCGGGGGTCATGGCGCATCACCTTACATGGCCTCGTGGCTTCCGCGCAGTAGAAGCTTGACACGACAGCAACCTGTATCGAGGGTAGGGCTCAAGTGAGGCTTGTGAAAAGAAACAAGATAATTACGATCCAACTTCACGAACAGTGGAAAAACGTGTCGGCTCGACAACACAATGTGTCGTTGATAGAGGAGGTGTGGCGTACCGAAGGTGAAGATCGTGTTCGCCTCGGATCCAATGGGCAGTTGCTTACATGTAAGTTAAATGAGGAGGAGATAAGGGTCGGATAGATTCGGGTGCGGGAAGGAGAGAAGCGCTGGCTTTGGACAGAGTATGGCGCAGGCACCACCGCCCATATGGATAAGACACGCACCGCAAATATACCGAGCGAATCCTGGGACGAACTGACTCACTGCCATAGCGTTCTAGATGCAAGAACCCCCGATATGTACAAGGAGGCTAGAAAGTTGAGCGTAATCGTTTATAAAAGCAATATGAACAGCCGGACGGGAACGTTGTCACCATCACGGCCAGCCTGAAGATTCCGGTCAGCGGGAGACCCCCCTCGATTTTATGCAAGCACGTTCGTCTTGCCAGCCGACCCATTTGAACAGTTATAATCCCCGCCGTCGACCCACCTTCCCGCTCACCCTCCCCAGACAGTCTCCTCCGCGTCCTGTATCTCCACCCTCTCCGCCCTCGCCCCTCGCCCGCTACGCCAGAACGACTGTCGACGGTTGGCCTAATATAACATCGGAGTTGAACGCACGGATCCATCGTACTTCTGTTTGCGACCTCATCCCGGAGGAAGCACAGGGTCTGAGTTCGGACTTGTCCGCGACACTCCACAATCATCATATCGATCTCAACTCAGAGTTTCTTAAGCGACATCACAAACCAAGAAGTACCCTCAACCGTACCACTTCTGACCCTCAAATTCTCTCTACAATTACAACAGAGCCCATCCATATCCCAAAGTCACCGTACGTCTCTCTTCTCCCCCCATCCTCATCATCCCTCACCTTCTTCCAGTACAATGGCTACTCTTGCTCCTCGCACCGATTCCTTCAATGCCCGTGTTCGCGGAAGCAGTCACATCGACTTCAAGACCGCCACTACCGGCGTCGCCGCCAAGGCCATGCGCAACGAGATCAGTCGTCTCGTTGGCACTGTCGAGGACTCTGCTACCAAGAAGGTATGTCCCATCCACCCGCCACCCACCCATGCTCTGATCTGAGCATCGCAGGCATTCGATACCGAGATGCAAGCCTTCTTCTACCTCTTCACCCGGTATCTCTCGGAGCGTGCAAAGAGCGTTGATCTGTCGGTATTTCTTTTTTCGCTCCACGGCTCTAAAGTCTCATGTCTACGGACTTTCAGTGACTGGGATCGCATCAAATCTCCTGCAGAGGATCAGATCGTCCCCTACGACACGCTGAGTGCACCCAAAGATCCAGCCAACCTTAACAAGCTTGCAGTCCTCAAGGTCAATGGTGGTCTCGGTACCTCCATGGGTCAGTCCTCTCCTGTGTTATCTTCGATCGTCCTGATCTCTTCCCGACTTCTAGGTATGACCGGGGCAAAGAGTGCCCTCGAAGTCAAGGATGACATGACTTTCCTCGACCTGACTGTCCGACAGATCGAGCACCTCAACACTACCAGCCGCGTCGATGTCCCGCTCATCCTCATGACCTCGTTCAACACACACGAAGACACTCTCCGCATCATCAAGAAGTATGCGAACCAGCAAGTCCGCATTACGACATTCAACCAATCGCGGTACCCGCGTATCTTCAAGGAGACCCTTCTCCCCTGCCCCAAGCGTGCAGACGACGACAAGAAGCACTGGTACCCTCCTGGTCACGGTGACGTCTACAATGCACTTTTCCACTCTGGCGTGCTGGACCAGCTCCTCGCCGAAGGCAAGGAGTACCTTTTCGTGTCCAACTCTGATAACTTGGGCGCCGTGTAAGTTTCGTCAATGGTAACTGTCCCTTGCTCGTGCTCACCGATGAATGTTAGTGTCGACGAGAAGATATTGCAACACATGATTGAGACCAACGCCGAGTTCTTGATGGAAGTCACTGACAAGACCAAGGCTGATATCAAGGGTGGAACGCTCATCGACTATGAGGGCTCTGTCCGTCTCCTTGAAATTGCTCAAGTTCCGTCAGAACACGTCGAGGACTTCAAGTCAGTCCGTAAGTTCAAGATCTTCAACACTAACAACCTCTGGATCAACCTCAAGGGTGAGCATTTCGGATTCCATCGCCTGAGTGGTCATTGACTGTGTTGTAGCCCTGAAGAGAATCATGGTGACTGAGGGCATGGAACTCGAGATCATCATCAACCCCAAGACCAACGACGATGGTCAGGCTGTCATCCAGGTATGTACTCGATGAGCGGCAGGTGTATGTTCGCTGCTGAGCTGGGAGCATAGCTCGAGACCGCCGCTGGTGCCGCCATCAAGCACTTCAAGAATGGTCACGGTATCAACGTTCCTCGTTGTCGTTTCCTTCCTGTCAAGTCCTGCTCCGACTTGCTCCTCATCAAAAGTGACGTGTACTCTCTGCAACACGGACAGCTCGTCCTGAACGAAAGCCGGATGTTCGAGACGACGCCCGTGATCAAGCTTGGTGACCACTTTAAGAAGATCCAGCAGTTCCAGAAGCGGTTCAAGAAGATCCCCAAGATCATCGAGCTCGACCATCTTACGGTCACTGGAGATGTCAACTTTGGAAGGAATGTCACATTGAGGGGGACTGTCATTATTGTTGCTAACGAGGGCCAG
>JBBPSC010000492.1:0-17405 GCA_038093395.1 Baorangia bicolor
GAGAGATGTCGCAAACTGCAATGGGGTGGCATCAGCGTACTGTGCAAATCCACTGCGATTGCGGTGGAGGAGATAGGAGATTGAGGCAACGACGACAAGGTCAACCGTACTCCCCGAGATTGTGCCTGCGTATGTTGTCCACTGCGCCGTCACGGTATATATATTGTGGGGGAGGAATAGAGAATCATAATTAAATGTCACGAATATCCTGTGAACAAAACGAGACGATACATACATACAACTTCGTAAGTGCAGAGATGGACGAGATCTGAGTGTGGCTGCCATTGTGGGTCAGGACACCGTGACCAGCATTAAGTTAGCGGAACACGTACGTTATGACAACAGCGGCTGAAGAAGAGAGAATCATTTCAGCATATACCAGTATAACTGCTGAGACGATAATAAAACCTTACTTATGGCGAAAGCTATTGAAGAATACCAAAGTATGAGTTGGGATTCAACTTTGCAACTGATTGGAAGCTCGCGCGAGGAAAAAGTACTTGCCAGTATTGAACATAGACGCCACTCCCTAAGACGCAAGAAGTAAGCAAATGCCGCGCTGCCAGATATAAGAACTTGACATACAATGGCGATGGAAAGTGGCCACCATCTGTGGTCCACTAGGAGGAAGGTTCAAGTTATCAACGAGCCGGGAAGTATAACACGATCATATGTCACGTAGATGCGCGAACTTACAGACTTGGATGCGATATGCCATAAACCTGTTTTCAAGTAATGTGACGTTAAGTTGTAGTTGGTCAACTTGAAGGCCCGAGCTTCGGTTATGTCTACTCACAGGTGAACGACGAGGGCGACGACGCCGCTCACGGTAGGTTCACTCTGGGAAGCAAAAAGAAAGAGTATCAGGATGCATGTTCAATCTTGAGATGATATTGGTAGCAACGCCTCACCGAAATGCTCCTGTGTGAGGTCGACCAGCATCCGGGAAATTTGTCATGAGTTGTTTCAACACGAATCGTGCTCGTATTGGCTTACCACACCAACGACTGGATGGCCGTGAGATTATCAAAATATATGACGAGGTACGTGTAGACACCATGGGTGAGAAGGGCGAGCGACAACGTATCCAAGGTCCTGTCGCAATCAAGGTGAGTAAGATCAGCCTACTTCAGCACACAGGAGACGAATAGACTTGCAATAGTAGGGCAACCTGGTTCAGAGTCGAGTCAGCGGGGTCTCTGATTCACTGCTAGGTTTATTCGGATGACAGTACTCACCAACAACTTCAGAAAGATGGGATCTTTTGGATAGGTGCGGTACTGATAGTGTGCGATGTGGTTGGTAAGCTCAGTCTTGGCCCGAGGACAAGGGTCTAGTAACTCACATAAAAGATGCCCTGCAGGATAGTGATTCCATGGAATCTGTATTGTACGACCACAGCGACTCGACTTCAACCGTTTTGCTCAGGGCACCAACGGATATGTACTTACACGGCTGCAAAGACGACCCCGATAAGGGCTGCGCCCAACGTAGGGCCCAAGTTGACTTGGGGCAATTGAGGGATGGTGGTGGTGGCCATTTCGCAAGGACAGTCTCAGTCGAGTTGTGTATTTTCTGAAACTGGAAGGTACTTGGGATTCAAGACTAAGTACTGACCGCACATATCCTCTTTTCCTCCCCGTTCTGGGGCCACCCATCAGTACATGCCAGTGAGCCATCACGACGGTGTTCCCGATTCGGAAGGTCTTTGCAGTGACAGGCGATGCAGATACGGTTCAACATCTTAGGCCTGGTATTTTCGGACTCGGGCTCGGCGGTCGTGCACTTAATTAAAACCCATGAATATACAACACACAACCACATAGGAACGTGCTGTGCAACGTGGTGACGACCAGCTAGCCAAAAGATCGATCTATCAATGTTATATATATACACGGATATGCACTTACACAGCCTCGAATACGACGCCAATCAGGGTCACGCCAAACATAGGGCCCAAGTTGATTTGGGAAAATGCCAGTGGGATACCACTGGAGGCTATCTCGCAAGGATAGCCTTAGCTGAGTTGTGTGTAAGTTTCTGCAACCGGAAAGTACTCAGGATTCGGGATTAAGCAGTACTGGGCGCGCATGACACACATCAGCACACGAGTATTTGAGTGATCATGATGGTGTTCTCCGGTATATTGAATAAGATAGTGCGGCGTGCTAGCGTCTTCCCATTTCGAATCCGTCGTTGAACCGTTGCCAGTGGTGGCGACCAATCCGTCTAAAAGAGGCAAGTTGCCGACCAACCCTCGATCCTGTGTTCGCCATGTTCCTGCCAGGGATGCCAGCGGCGGGCCCGTTGGCACTGTCTAGTGCCCTGTAAGTTATTGTCAACTTTTGATCATGTGGTTGGATGGTGTCCGTATAGATATCGTGATTTGCGGGCGAGAGGGGTGTAGAACATTACATACTAACTTGGTCGAAAAGTTGCACTCGGACTTGGCTCCGACTCACAGGTCGGGGTTGGACACTTTCGTTAGGTGGGTCGATATATCATCGTGAATTGATAGAGAGCCTATTCTAAGTCGTGGACCAGATCAAAGATGTGCCCAGCTGTTTTGACTTCGAGTTGGACGCCTCGTGTTGGCACACATCATCCAGGTTTAGACTGTCCTTGCGCGATGATATAAGCACCCGACAACAAAGGTCGCTGTCCTAGGCCTCTTCCCTGTCACGTCTAGAAATTACCACCTCCACCTTGGGATCCGGTACACGGTAATGCATCACCCACTTCGGCTGCGGTACGAACCCTGGGTGTGCCCACTCGATATCGTAGCTGAGGATGAGGTGTGCCACGAGGCACTTTACCACGCGAAGGCCTGTGCTATACGTCGTTGAGGTGTTCACACGGACGAAAAGCACAGGGAAAAGGGAAGGAAAAAGAAAGTGGGTGAGTATAAAATTAGATCAATGCCTTCATCAACGTCACCATCAAGACACCACGAAGTACCACGCATGTTTGCCGTATCCAAAAGAACAAATAGTTCGGGTTCAAGTTTGATGGGTCCGAGTCCGGGTGAACGCCAGCTTGATCGTGATCGCTATCGCTCGACGCCGACCGAAAACGCAAGGGGTCGAACGTCTCCGGGTCGGGATATATGTTGGGATCGTAGTGTGTCCATCCGGTCGGAATGGAGAGCGAGGCGCCTGCGGGGACGCAAACGCCGTTGGAGAAAGTGAAGTCTCTCATTTCTCTGCGTGTGATGTATACTATGCATTGTCGATAATAAGTCCAAAACCGCCAAGAGACGAAGGTGCACGAACTCCAAGATTACATAGTCTTATCGACTCCTTGAGGAATGCGTCGAGAGTTGGGCACGACACTAGCACGATCTCGCTCTCGCTCGCAGGGTGGCCGCACGTAGTTCTTCGCGGATTCGAACGCGACATTTCTCTTGCTGAGTGAGGTCAAACACGACATGCATCAGCGTCTAGGCCCACACGTAAACCGTGATTTATCGCAGACACGGGACACGGGTCGTGGAGAAAGAATGTCGTCAACTCGAGGTCTGAGTAGAAGTATGAATGAGGACCAACCATGATCCTGCTGAATGATCCTGCTAGATTTAGGAGGATGAAGTGAATTCTCGTCATCAATAAGCCTGTCACCCTGAGAACGTTAATCTACCAGTTCCAGATCACGGTCTCAGCAGGGAAGAGACAGAAGGGGAAACGCCACACCCCATGGTGATCCCACTGGCCCTGTTCCTTGGCGACTTCGCTCTTCCGCCGTCGGATCTCATTGATTATCATCGCCCGAAACTTCGCACAGGTAGGCATGGGTCGCAGCTGCAGTTGCGTGAGGGAATCACACAAGGGAACACGGAATTGTATGGGAACGACCATGTGATCTTGCTGTATACAAGTCAACCCAGTGTATTATGACCCCAAAGTTCACATACAAGATGAAAGCTGACTCCAGGAAGATGGAACAGGTACTTGATGCTCCTTGAGGTAGCCTGCTGGGCCGATACCGCTACAAAGACTGAGCATAGATCCGCGTCAAAGGCTGACTTGAAATGTGCGGCTAACTTGGCGCTTCGTATGCACAAACCAGGACGACGAACCCCCTGTAACGCTCTGTACCCAGATGCCTTCTGCGGACGCCTCGCTTGACCAGCCTGCGTCGGAAGATACGTCGATCCGTGGGGTACATACATGTAGGTCAGTGCTGCAGGAGCCGAGGCCCGACAAGATGAGGTGGAAGGAACGAGTAAACGCCGAGCTTCTTCGTCTGCCAGTGCTGTCCATAGCGTAGTGCATTTTCAGTTGTGCAACCGCACTATAGGCACTGGCAGGTCGACAAGGATCGTCCAAATCATCCACATAAGGTACCCTAGGCGCGGTGGTTACTCAGATCATGATGCTAGTACCTCCTGTCAGTGCTGAAGCTGAAGGGCTGACGGGACTGGTGAGTCAGTACAGGCCGCCATCCCATGATCCATCTTACGACTTGGATGTGGCGTGGTTTGAGTCCGCGCCATCAAACATGCGCCGCGGAGTTCACCGAGCTCAACGTTTAGCACTATAGTTGATATTTACGATTCAATATATTTATAAGTATAAATTCCCATGGACTCTTGCCACTTTATCACAATCACGCATGCGCATCCCCCTCGCCTTGTCGCACAAGAGAGGAATACATCATATCAAGATTCTTGATCAAGCCTGCCGCCCTTTCGGCCTCCACTTTGTTCCATCCGTCATTGAACTCCGAAGAAGACACGAATTCCTTGCGAAACATCGGGGCCTGCGAGTTTATCCTGCGTGGGCCCCACGTATTGAAATCAATGTTAGATTCTCCCTCAGCATGACTTTCCTGCGGGAGGCTGACAAGCGCTGCATGCGATGCAGACACTGCAGCTTTGTAGGATGAGCTGGGGTGGTTCTTTGAGCCAAAGCAGCGGACCTGTTAAATTGTCCCAGAGGAGACCCCGAACATGAGTTGAATTATTAAAGTACTAGCCGGAGTGTAAAAGGGACAATCTCACCGTAACAAACGTCGTTGCACGCAAGACTGAAAGCAAACCTTTACTGTTCAGCTTGTCGAGGGTGGTAGCCACCACACCGGGTTGGACTATCAAATGCCAAGATGGGCTTTTGAAAGCTGCGCCGGCGTCATCGATGTGGGGAGAGAGCACAGTCGAGCTCAGGAATGCAGCGATGATTTCGTTTTCGTACTTGGATGCTCCGTATGGGCGGGCGTGTTTGATGAGCTGCCAATCGTCCGGGTCATAATGCTTGCCGGAAGCTGAAGACGAGGAGACCCATATGACACGGGGACGGATGCCGGACTTGTTGGTGTAGTTGATGAAAAGGTCGGAGAACATGCGGCACTTGCATGGTGAAATGGATCAGACGTGATGATGTACAGTACTAACGAAACAGTGCCCACTAAAATGTAGTGGCCAAAGACATTGGTCTGCCAGACGAGACCAAGTCCATCGGCACTCTTTTCACCTGTCCTTTCACACAAGTACTCTGGTAGTATCATCGCTTTAGAGGGGTGGAGCATGAGCTGTTTTACGGCGGCGAGACGGTTGATGTGAGAAAAAGGTGCAACAGCAGCATTGCATATTAGGTGCGAGACATGGCTATGGCTGGAAGACAGGGGCGTTACATTGGTTGTAAACTGGGTCGGGAGTGATAAACAAACCTTTGGATAACCCAGTGGGCAAATGCAAGGGTGCTTGAGGTAGAAGAGAGGTCGAGGACATGCGTCTCAATCTTAACATTTTTCTGGAATTTTTTTGCGTGCTCGATATGTTCATACTTGTTCTTCGAAAGGCGGGTGATATGGGCTTCCAAAAGAGACAGAAGGCGGGTACGGGCTTTGTTCGCATTGTCTATATTCCTGCAGGCAAGGATGAGCGTCAAACCAGCACAAGGAGCGTATGGGGAGGCAGGAGGGTTATTCTTAGGAGCTGACAGAAGAGCGTCTGGAGGAACGCTGGAGAAGGAAAGCTGGACGAGGATGCGGTGGCAAAACCCGAATCCTATCCCGCTATTCGCTCCAGTAACGACGATGGTGAGATCGGTGGACATGGCGTTTCAGAGACTCCACCGGCGCATCACGATTAATTACATTGTATTCTTCGGTGCTAAGCTCGAATGGGTTAACGGCGCTCACCGTGGACCCGCGGTGGACTGAATTTCAGAGTAATTCAAGTTGCCGTGTTGTTATTTTGGGTGTAGCATCATGCTTCGCCTCCGATTCTCGCAACTTTGAGATTGATCGTTGAACGTGCTTAGGCTTGACCGCAACATGGCAAACGATCAGTAGCATAGCAAGTTATGTGTAGTCGGTCGACTCGCTTGGCGACGGGTTCATTGTTTAGCATTCTCGCTCAGATGGAGCAACGCGGCACGTTGACCACTGTGAGAAATCCGATTATGATTATTTGACGTCTTTGCAACAACTTGAAGGTCTGATTTAGGTATCTCACGCGCAGTGCTGGCCCGACCAGATGCGGCGCAGACACATAAGTACTGATGCAGAACCCATTGGAGCGCAGATTACTTACATACTTGATTACTAGGGTCGGCGCTGCTGACGGGGACCTTGTTGCACGCATAGCGAGACTGAGGGAAACGCCTGTGATGATAGTTTTCAATATGATACACAAACCAGCCAGCGAGAATCTGCAGAAGAACTTTGCCGAAAAGAGATCGAGATTCATTGTCGTTTGCGCCACATGCGCGCAAGATTCCAAATCCCGTCTGCGGCCGACTGTTTGTATATATTTTGAATCTGCAGACGAACAGGATGAAACTAAAACTATTACCCAGCTTGCCTAGCAAGGTAATATCGAAGGAAGCCTGGGATACGGTCAAGAAGATACGGTGATACCTAAACATTGCCGGACAACTCGGTTCTCGCTTTCTTCTTTTAGACTAGTAGACTATGGTCTTCTCGTTGCTCTTCCTAATCTCCATCAATCGGAGACCGTGAGGCAGTACTCATTGGCGGTGCGCCGCTCTATTTACAGAGCTGATGTGATGTGTGTATCTCAAATGTTGTTATGGTGAGACGCGAAGTTCCTGCTTTGTACAAGCCATTATGAATTTAATCCTCAGATCGATGCCATGTGGTGGCTCGCTCTCACACTGACAGGAACGATCATTTCACTGGGATCAACTTGAAATCACCATCATGATTATAGGTAATGATTAAGTACTGCTGGTTTACTCCTTCTCTGCGATGCTACTGCTCCCTTCAGAATGAGCTCGTCGACTCTTCTTTCCGAGCTACAAGCCTCTCTTGCGGGCAAATACCTCTTCTATGGCACCTGCACGTTAGTACTTTATGATCACCTTATTACTCTCGATCAAGAGGTATGAAGCTCTCATGCGAATGGCTTTCGTCTTCTGACCTTGTTGTAGATTGCCTACTTTTGGTCCGAAAAATGGTCCATTTCGAGTATATTATACATCGCCGTGGGTGAAGCTAGAGCTTTTGGTCATCTCCAAGCTGACGATAATCTTCAAGAGCCGATATCTCGCCGATATTGAAGTCTTGTAAGTATTTTCAAAGCCATTTGCTCTCATTGTTGAACTTGCTGATGGCGGCGCATTACGACGGCAGGTTGATCGTGGCAAGTGAGCTCGCCTTGTAAACTTTCGAAGTCAAATTTTGACTGTGGATTTTCTGACAGCATATACCGGGAATCTTGGTTTTGTGGTAAGTTCAAACCATGCATTGTGCGTGTAAACGTTTTTTCACAAGCCACCAAAGATGTGAGTTTGGTTCGTTCATAGGCATGTTTGAAATCGTCTGAGAGACGTGCAGTTGTGAGCGCTTACAGATAGCAGTCTATACAGTAGGGGCTCTCGAAATGCTTGTCAACCAAGGTAAATTTCATCATTAATTTTCTCGAAACCTGAGTGCTCTGACGTCGAGCGACAGCTGTTATATGCTTACGAGTGTGGTACTTATTCGCCCACAACAAACTCATCCGGGTTGTTGTCGGCATCGTCTACGTCGTCTGCATGACTGCGATTGTAACATTCCTTTTCTTGAGCCTCGGTCTCACTCCCGTGTCAGGGCAGAGTTGTGGCAATCTGGCTCATATAAACTATTTCTCGCGCGTATATGCTTCCTCTATCTTCCTGCATTCGGTATTATACATATTCACTGTCTGTCGCACGGTGGGGAATGCATCGTGGAGAGGACTACAAAGCTTTGCGGGACGTTTTGTTGCAGAGTGCGTTCTCCTTTTTTGTTCCATGTAGATCAACCCTCGCTGATTAAAATGCAACTTTGCATTGCGCCAGGGGTGGACCAATGTACTTGGTAGCAACTTGTGAATATGGGGCATATATTTCCTCGGTCCCTTTCACTGACTATTTGACGTTCGAAAGGCGCATTGCTCTATGCTCTCATTGGGACAAGCATGACGAATTATCCACAGGTAAGATTGGCTGTTCTCCGTTCCGTAACTACCCACATTAATCTGTATGCAGGCTTACATTCCTGCGGCGGAATCCTAGTAAGTACACAGCCCATTCTATATCCAAGCAGGAGCCGATCTGACCGCACCAAGCTTCCCAAGTTCGATGGTTGCCATAGCAGTATGCCATGCGATACTCAGCGTCCGTACACTGGCTGCTCGCCTTGACGTTGATCCTACTTGGCTGCTTAGCCACTCTGAATTGAGCCGCACCCGTTGGAAACGGGGGCCTGCCGGGGAGATCGTTGTCAATTGTGGGAGCGAAGACCTGGAGCTGGCGCAACTCTAGCACCAATATCCAACTGACTGCAGACTAGTGTAGTTCATCCCAGCTCAGATTCTACGAATACCGCTCGTTTTACACCATGACGATTCCGGCGCCACCCTACGCATCATATGCATATTTCTTGTCTTCTTCGAATTTTCTACACTTCCGGTTTGTACTTATTTGTCCTTACTAGTCCGTCATTCTTCTCCCACCCCAGCCCTAATTATACCTCAGGAGATTCGTCTTTTCACGCCGCCGGTCTAAGGTGGCATAATGGTATTTTAGAAGAATGGATAGTTTGAGCCCTTCAGGCTGATGCTGATGCTTGCATACATCCGAAACACCCATCCATTCTCTGGCCAAAGACAACTGGGCGGCCAAAAAAAAGTACTGTCAATGCCATACCCATGCCAACCCGCCCTCGGCGCCGAGCGACAATACTCTTGTCAACATGCTCAGCAGAGATGATCACGTATCCCAGAAACTGGACGTCACGCAGATGATTTCACTTCGCACCGATTGTTGCGTGTCACATCAGGGCCAGATGGTCTATCTCCAAAGTCTTACTCGTCGTTGGAGATACTATGGCCTACTTTTCAACGTGGGGGTCAATAAGAAACTGATCGTAATAATCCTACTGATGCTTTCGACGTGTTTGTAGGTGCGCTTTCACACACTCTTTGATAGCTGGATGCCTCGGTCTGACTTCTTTCACAGTGACGACAAAGGCTGGTCTCCCCACTGAAGTCCGCGAGGTCTCTGCACGTTACTGTAGGCGGCGTGCTAACATTAATTTGATCTCTTTTGAAACCAGCTCCTAAGGGGGGAGGTGGAAAAATCAGTGTCAGGCGAATCCGATGCTACGCTCTTCAAGCCTTTGAGGAAAGTACTGGAATGTATAATGTTTTCCTCTTTTTATCCATGTCATGCGTGCCTCGGAATGTAAGAGTTCCCTCCATCAGTGTGTCCGCACCCAGATTCACACTTAAACCCACATCAGTTTGCTTGGGGCCGAGGGCTTGCCGTGGTAATGTAAAGATACCACAGAGAGAACACACCACAACAGATCACGACCTGAGTAGTATGTGAGGCTTAAACCTGTCCTGATAGCGTTACTTGTGTCGTGTACATTAGTTTTGCCTATTCGACGGGAGTAATCGAAGAGCGGATTCAGTTCGTGCAGTTCCGAGTCAGGATCTCCAGCGCGCTCAACCTTGAAGTCGCCAGAACTCTTATTGATTAAGCGTGACATGGGCGAGGAACCAAAGGAGCGGCCTGTTTAATTGCAGCCCACCGTTAGGGCCCCGTCCATTTCTCCGCATGATGGGGACCATGTGAATACTGATTCTGGACGTTCCTAAACAGCTCTGCACTGAAATGCGACAGCCGAGTCGTAGATAACACGTAAGGAACATTTTTCTCATGAGGGAAGATGGCCCTTTAATTTCTTGCGAGAACAAAGAAACAATGTGGTATCATGTGAGTATCAAAAAAATAGGTATCATCTACATGCCAGTAGCGTCGTAATCTAAATAGTCCAGCAAAACCAAGTGACAACACCAAGCCGAGAGACTGCTCATCTTCACAATGACCTGTCATCTTCCTTGACCATGTCCGCACATTTCTCAGCGACCGCAACGGTCGGGGCGACGAGATGAGCGCCAAGAATGGACGGAAACACGCTCGAGTCCACGACCCGCAGGTTCCGCACGCCATGCACCCTTAGACGGTCGTCCACAACGCCGCCCTCGCTCTCTGGTGCCATGCGACACGTCGAAGAATAGTGGCTCGTGCTCTGGCTCTGACTCAGGATAAACGCATCGATGTCCGCGTCCGTTGGGCCAGCTGGAACGTCGGCGTCTGAGATGGAGTAACCCTGTGCTGCGAGTTCGCGCTTGATGCGCAGGGAAAAGCGCACGGCGCTCCGCATGACCTGCCAGTCATTCTCGGTCGCAAAATAGTTTGGGTCGACCACGGGGTCCGCACAAGGGTCCGTAGACACGAGACGAACGGTGCCAGTAGAGGTAGGCCGAAGGGTTACATTATAAAATGCAAAGCCGCCGTCGATAACTTTTTTCAACTCTCCGTTGCAAATCTGAGAAAGTACCCATGGCATGCGATTAGGCAAATGAAATGAAGGTGGAGAAATCATTCCTCGTACCGCCATGACTTCGATGTCCGGGAGATTGCTGGGGAGAGATGCATCCTTGTCCTCCTTCGTACGCATTGCGATACGGGATTTTTCATCGAGGAGGCGGGATTGGATGAAGATCGACAGTTCGGGCACAGGGCCAAGAAGCCATCCTGTACCGAAGAGCAAGTACTGGAAGAAGACCACGATGATCAGCCAGGGTCGCAGCTGCAGCTGTGTGATGGAGTCACGCAAGCGAACGCGGAATTGCACTGGCACACCGATGTGATCTTGCTATAGACAAGTCAATCTTAGTTATTATTCCTCAAAATGAGTTCAAGGTTCACGTACAAGATGAGAGCCGACACCGGGAAGATCCTTGCGAACAGGTACTTGGTGCTCCCCGAGGTGATCTGCGGGTCCAATACCACTGAAAGCATTAAGATTAAGCGTCAGTTCAGCTGGTGATCTGAAAGTGGGGAACTGACCTGAGCATGAGCATTTGAGGCGAATTAAAAGGACCAGCGGACAAGACGACCTGGCGCTTTGCACGCACAAACCGGGACGGACCACCCGTATTGTTCTGTATCCAGACCCCTTCTGCGGATACCTCACCTGACGTGCCAGCATTGGAAGAAATGTCGATACGCTGCACGATAACCGGCGTGCACACATGCAAGTTACCGCTGCGCGAGCTGACTAGGTGAGCGGGAAGGAACGCGGTATGCGTTGAGCTTCTTCGTCCGCCGCTGTCCATGGTGTAGTGCATCTTGGCGCACCCGTAGGCAGGCTGAGAAGGATCGTTCAAATCATCCACGTAAGGTACCCCGAGCGCGGTGGTTGCTCGTATGACGCTGGCATAGGTATACATAGTCAATGGGCACGAACATCAGAAAAAGACAGTGATACTTACTGTGGAGTGTGGGCCCAGAAATGGACTTTATGAGAACGATTTGGCCATTCCCCTGCAAATGTCGTGAGAAGGTGAATATCAGTATATCGTGATAGACATACCTGATGTGCCATGATATGGCTTGGGATTACGGGGATCCTGGTCGAGATCTGTCTCGGAGCGAGTGAAGAAGCGTAGCATATCTTCATATCCCCAGCCGACCCTTCCCGCATCACGCCATGAATTGTATTCTGCAGGTATACCACGGTTGTACAGCATTGAGTTGATCTTGGACGCGCCACCGAGGGAGTTGGAACCGATGAGCTCTAACGTGCGACCACCAAGGTGTTTCTGGGGTGTCGAACGCAACACACGGGAGCGAGATCCATCTGAGGCAAAATGGGAGGAGAGCAAGGGAATATTGGAGAACCAGCCTCCTTTGACGCCACCACGTTCGAGCAGGAGCACCGAAACACCTGGGTCTTCAGAGAGGCGGTTGGCGACAACACAGCCGGCGGTGCCGCCGCCAATGATGATATAGTCGTACGCTTCGAGGACGTCTGAAATGAGGTTGGTGGGGTATCTAGTCTGCCAGAACATGCTGAACCGTTAGTGAACACCTGGACGCCTCAGGCTAGGGATTGGATATCCACTATGCGGTTAGCGCCCTTGCGTTGGACAAGAAAAGACTCACAACTGCGGAGGCCACCAAAGCTGAAATAAACACCGGCGTGGGCAACGAAGGTGGGAGGTGCACGTTCGACAGGCCTAGACTTGCAACACTCATTCTAAAGATGGTTGTTTACAGCCAAATAGGTATGTGTACTGGTTTTCGTCCACGAAGACCACCATTGGGTCACTGGCATGTTGTAAACCCAGCAACCGCCGATGAAGTTACATACTTATCTATAGTATTATGTCAAAGCATTCCCATCGAATAAGAATTATTTTGTGTCGTAGCAAAACAGAAACACTTTTACGATCTCCGTAAAACGTACAAGAATGTGTGCTCCGCGTCGGCCGGCGCGAAGCACAGACTCGTGACTGTTCAACGTACAGATCTTCAAACTTGAACGTTGAACCAAGACCTCAACTGACGCTCCAATGACCCAAGTAGTACGTCCGAGGAAGGCAGCTGCCCATATGACTTTTCGACATCCTTTATTTGCTCGGGCAGTGCGAGGGAAGGAACCACACAATTGATGAACAATAGCGACACAGACCTTGCTCACACGGCGTTGTTTTTTACGCAAAAGGAAATCGACAGCTTTGCCAACGCTTCTTTGTCTCCTTCAGACCTAGATCACCAGACTAGTTCTGTTCAGGTCCAGGAATAGGTTCATTCACCGTTCAAGTTGAGCATTTGACTAGAAGCCTCCTAGAGATAAGGTAAGTGTCCTTTTCCCACCGTTCACATCGGAAGGCCTGGCGGTTCCCCTTTCGTCGAGTGCAGGTCCCCCTTTCGTCAATCAGAGTTGCGCTCCTATTTGCGCCGGTGGGCCAAGTGTGCGGCATCACATCGTGCAGTCTCCACCATGCGGTAAGGTCCCTTCAGTGATCGAAGTTCTGTCCCATGATGCCGCTTGTTTTTACGCAATGATTTGATCAGTGCACCCATGAGTAATGTTGGGCCATCGTGATTCCACGGGTTCTATTGATCAGCCAGATATGTTCTGTGTCCATAAATGTGTTCATTGTAAGTCTGTCCCTTGTGGGAAGGGGAAGCCGGAAATCATGCTCAGGTCCGGCTTTCTTTCTATAGACCCGGAGATGCGATCGATGAGGAGAGATACTTTGTTGCTCATACTTACGGTAAAATCAGCTTTCCTGTGCCAATGCTCCGCTCGTCGTGGGGATTACTTTAACCTTGGCAATGTTCTCTCACTGCACTGGTAACATGGCTTGGTTTCTGCACAGGGACCGTATCAGATTCATTGATGCCATTAATGGCCCTAGCAGCTGAGGGAGCGCTTCCATCTTCGTGAAGCTAAGTAAGTATATAAGAATAATTCATGTTACTCCTGATGCGCTTATTTCACTCAGCATTTTTCTGATGATGATCGCAGCACTGATAGCTGGCCTCGTTGGTATCGCCCTCCTTCGTAGCTTCATACGAAAACCTCATGTAAGCAAGCCTCCTGGTACAGTCTGTCATTGCTCCGGTTTGTCGCTGAAAAAACCTCCAGAGTGACATACCTATTGCGGGCAATTCCGGGCCCCTGACGTCGTACATTTCTTGCATCCAGTTTCTCGCTCGCGCCCAGCGTTTCTTGGACGATGCATACCACCGAAACCGTCTCCGGGTCAGTCAGTCCGCTTAACATGCCACATCCGCAACTTATCGGGCCCACAGTTGCGCCCCAACGCTCAAGCTGGCATGTTCCAATTCCGCCTTTTTGATGAGTGGCGCGTGATCGTGCACGACAAGAAAGCGATTGCAGAGTTTTTCGCTTCTGGCACGCTTTTGTTCCTCCCTATGATTGGCGATGTGAGTAACTTAAATGACGACTCTGACCGACCCATATTCGCGTTGCTCAAATGATGAACGCGTGTGTTTTTGCAGACATACCAATTTGGCTACACCGTGCATCCGTCCCTAGGCAAGAACCCGGACGTCCACCGCCCCTACGTCCGATATATTATGTCGCATTTCGACGAATTCCTCCCAGCCATGATGAAAGAAATAGAACTAACACTTGCCAGCAAGCATTTAGAGAACAATGGTAAGGGGTTACTTCTGCATCTGCATTACGCGAACCGTCAGCTCAAGCGTTGAGCAGGTCAATTTGTAGTTATGGATTGCATGACGGAAGCCGCTTTCAGGGCCTTCAATGTTATCCTCGTGGGACCACATCTTAGTCAGCGTTTTTCTTTTTGTGCGATAATCCCTTCAGCTAACGAATCCCGTTACTATACTGTCTAGCGCGAGATCCAGTTTTCCAAAAGGAGACACTTAGGGCTGTTAAGTCAATCTTGGGCACGGGATCGCTGCTCAAGTCCAGTCCTAGCTTCGCCAGACCGTAAGTGCAATCCTTGTTTTTGCAAACATTTAACGCACCGCCCTCCACAAGACTCCTTCATAAGCTGTTTGATCTATTCATGCCTACCTGTGCGAAGTCTCAGGCAATGATGATCAATGAGATCCAACGGCGGAAGAGCGAAGTTGCCAAGGAACAGGGCCAGTGGGATCTCGATGGGGTGCGGCGTTTCCCCTTCCGTCTCTCCTCTGCTGAAACCGTGATCTGGAACTGGCAGATTGACGTTCTGTCTGACTTCGCACGGGGTGGCAGGCTCATTGACGACGAGAATATGCTAGCCTTTCACTTTATCCTCCTAAATCTCGCAGGATCATTTAGTACGATCATGGTTGGTCCTCACTCATACTTCTACTCAGACCTCGAGTTGACGACATTCTTTCTCCACCCGTGTCCCGTGTCTGCGATATATCATGGTCTATCTGTGGGCCTAGACGCTGACGAATGTCGTGTTTGACCTCATTCAGCAAGAGGAATGTCGCGATCGAATTCGCGAAGAACTACGAGCGGCCATCCTCGACCAGCCCGCGGGCGAGAGCGACATCATTGCTGGGGTACTAGCGTCGTGCCCAACTCTCGACGCATTCCTCAAGGAGTCGATAAGACTATGTAATCTCGGAGTTTGTGCGTCTTCATCTTTCTCGGCTGTTTTGGGTTTGTTATCAACAATGCATCATGATAGTACACATCACGCGCAGAGCAATGAAAGACTTCACTTTCTCCAACGGCGTTCGCGTCCCCGCAGGCGCCTCGCTCTCCGTCCCGATTGGATGGACACACTTCGATCCCGACATATATCCTGACCCAGAGACGTTCGACAGCTCGCGTTTTCGGCCGGCGTCGAGCGACGGCGATCACGATCAAGCTGGCGTTCATCCGGAGTCAGACCCATCAAACCTGGACCCAAACTTTTTGTTCTTTGGACATGGAAAACATTCGTGGTACGTCGTGTTGTGCCTCGATGGCGACCTTGTTGATCTTATCTTGTACCCACCCCTTCCTTTTGCTTCCCCCTTGTGCCTTTCGTCCATGTGAATACCTCGGCGACGTACAGCCCAGGCCGCTTCCTCGCCATTCGCGTGGTAAAGTGCCTCGTGGCACACCTCGTCCTCAATTACGATATCAAATGGGCACACCCGGGATTCGTACCGCAGCCGAAGTGGGTGATGTATTACCGTGTACCGGATCCCAAGGCGGAGATGGTGATTTCTAGACGTGACAAGGAAGAGGCGTAGGATTTGGAGAGCGAACATTTGTTTATTAGACTATACATACTATCACTTACCGCCCTCCTTTGCCTCTCCCACAATCTATTTCCTCAATAACTCCCGTTCCTTGATGGTAAAAGGATATGCCTGTTTAGTATACTGCACTGCTACTGCGAACTTGAACGGGCTAATTCTATGCCGTTTTCGTTGAGATGTGAAAAGTAGCGTGGCAGTGGTCAGGAATCGAGCGTGCCGCGACTGGTCAAAGGAGCCTACTATGAACCTGATGGACCGGGGGGCCGCCGATCTGCAAAGACGCAATATACTGTAACGTTACCGCTTGACGACCTTTACGACGTAGTAGGCCAACCGAGGCCATCCGAGAGCTGTGATTGGAGGACGGGTCGATGAAAAAGGGAATTGAGGGTCCTTCCAAAAAAGAAATGGACGCACGGCCCATCCCAACCTTGAGCCCGCTTCAAACTGGCCGGCATCTGAGCAAGCAACCTTCCAGAAATCAAATACCAACTAGGGTCAGCGCTGCCCACGGGGACCTTGCTGCAGGCCATAGCGAAACTGAGGGAAACACCTGTGATGATAATGCCAACGAGAATCTCAGGCAGAAGAACCTTGCCGAAAAAAGATTAAAATTCATCATTCAACGTCAACGTTGATTGCGTCGCCACGCGCGCGATTCCAAATCCCGTCTGTAATCGGCCGACTGTTTGCATATATTTTGAATCTACAGACGAACAGGGACCTTGCCTTGCCAGCAAGGTAATGTCTACAACACCAGTCGTGATCCATACAACACATATATTCTGGATTTATGGCCAACTCTCAAAGTTCCCTGTGCCGACTCGGAGTGGGACTTGAATTCGGCAAGGTGTGGTGAACAGTGACATTTTGTGACCGGCCAATATGTGGGAACGTGGTAAGTTCCATCGGAGACGTCCAATTCGAAGTCAAAACGGCTGGATGGCACCTTTGATCTAACCCACGACTTAGAATAGGCTTTCTATCAATTCACGACGATCAAACGATCCATCCAAGAAACGTAAATATAAATACCCCAACCTCTGAGTCGGAGCCCAGGTCCGAGTCACAGCTATACACAGTATGTAATCTACACCCACCCCGAGTCAGGCTATGCACCCACAGCCCCCAACCCCCTACTTCTCGCACGTAAATTATGATCTTTGATCATCCTATGCACGAAAAAAATAATTAGACACACGATCAAAAGTCGACGACAACAACTCACAGGGCACTAAACGATGCCAACCCCGCCGCCGGTGTCCCAAGAACGAACACAGGGTCGAGGCTCCGCGAGTATGCTTCGATCACCTGCGTGCGGTCGGTGGTCGGTAACAGCTGGATCGCGCTCACGCTTTGTAGTATCGCGGTGAGCAT
>JBBPSC010000493.1:0-17401 GCA_038093395.1 Baorangia bicolor
GAATGAAAAAGGTACGGGCTCTGGTAACTGGTTGACAAGTGGCAGCATGTTAGAGGTATGTCTCATGATCAACCCCATAAATTGCGACAGATGATGAACAGCTAATCCCCGTCGCGGGCCATATATTCGAGCGTACTATAGCTCGCGACTCTCCTCACTCCCCCTCGTTATGCAGCCGTCTAACGAGCACACTCAGGTAAGTTCATCTTGACGTACTTGCTTTCCCTTTCGCACTCAAACACCCCATGCCAGTCAAGGCAAAGGCAGACTAGGTGTCTGAATGAGCAGTTCATGCTCTTGGCTGCCCAAAGTGCGAGCGTACACGAACGACGACGCACTCTACGAGAACGACACCGCATGCAACTCGAGCTCGTCATTCCGCCGCGTTCTGAAAGGGAGGAAGAGAGTCGCTCTCTCTCTCCTGGCTCGAGCGAAGAACCACGATCTCGGTTTTCGCACTCCTCGCCGCCATCCCCCGTGGTGAGTTGGCCGTACAGGCAATCAGTATCGACAGGACTCATATCGATGGCACAGGCGATGCACTCACCGGTGCTACCAGCTCCGTCCGTGCCTCCACGCAAACGCAAGTCGATAATCGCAAAATTGGTGAAAGCTTTTACATCTTAAATGGCTTTGACGCTGTTGCATTATGATATTTTTTTGGAGGTATGGTACGATAGTAGCGGTGATGTATCTATGTAGTATAGTCCCTTCTCCGAGAGCGGGCTCACGGAATTTTGGTTCTCGGGCGGCATCGGATCCATCAACGCCAAGAGTACATCGAGCAGCACTTCCCTCAACGTCTCAACTGCGATCACTCTCCCCTGCACTGCCGGCGGCGTACCTATTCTGCAGGCTGTCTCCGACTACAATCCACGATGGACGAGATTGTCCCTCACCTATGGATCGGCAACCTCCCGAGTGCCCTCGATGTGGAGACACTCAAGGCCAAAAAGATCTTTAGCGTGGTGACAGCAATGCGAGGAAAGATTACCATCAACGCCGTGCGCTGAACCTCTATCTCAAGGCTGTTTCCAGAACTCATCATCCCGCCCCTAGACGTTCAACAAGTACCAAATCAACATCGATGACAGCACGGACGAGGACGTGCTCGTGCACTTTTTACCCTCAATATCCTTCATCCAGAAGGAACTCGACAAGGGTCGCGGCGTGCTCGTACACTGTCAGGCTGGCTTAAGTGAGTCGTCCAGATCAACGTACTCGCTGGAAATGAACCGCTTGCAGGCCGAAGCGCAACCATCGTCGCAGCCTACTTGATGTACACGCGCAAATTAGACGTATCCGCTGCGCTCGACATGATCAAGGCCGTGCGCCCGCACACCGAGTAAGCTCATGGCACTTTTTGGCTGTACGCGAGGCTCACACGAGCAGCCCCAACGAAGGCTTCCTCCAACAACTCGAGATATTCCACCAGACATCCTACAAGATCTCTCGCAGATCCAAGCCCGTTCGGATGTTTTACATGGAAAGAACAGTCGAAGAAGTCATGAGTGAGCGATGACTTCATTCATCTTCTTACCTTCTTGTCCACGTGCGATCATCCCTGGCGCATGCGAGGCTGATCTGATAGCCTTAGATGGTGATGGTTCCGTCCCGCCAGACGACATGTTTGCAAGACATCCCCAGACGCCCTCCGAATCGGCACCAAACACCCCTGTCATCATCCCAAGCAGACGAATACGATGCAAAATGTGCAGGTACATGACGCATCCCCTACTCGCCTCGATCCACAAGACCGCATGCTAAGCCGATCCGCGCTCCCTATCCAGGCAGGAACTCGCAACCCGTGAACACATGCTCGATCACGGCCAACTCGGTCCACCGACACCGGCACTCCCCTCTTTATCCCCCGTCGCATCCCGACGTCCTTCCAACGACCTCCTCACCTCGCTCTCCCCGCTCTCCCGACGCCCGTCCGCCAGCTTAAACGTCACCATCTCCCGCCGCCCGTCGTTGAATCAACCTCGCTCGCGACTCAACTCGGCATCGAACGGGACCGCCGAAGCACGGCCAGCCATCCTCGCTGCGCTGGGCGGTCGTGGACTCCTCGAGTCCCTCTCCATGTCTGCCCTCGAAACCGAAGACGACGCGGACGAGTCGGAGGCCGACAAGCCCACGACGACGTCCCATGCGTCGAGTAGTGCGGCGGCGGCGGCGCTCAACCCGCCTTCACGCCGTTCGTCGGGCAGCGATGCCCGGCCATTTCGGCCCTCCCCGCTCTCGATGGAGGGCATCGGGCGCGATTTGTCACACGCGCTAGAGGAGAGTATGGCAGATAACGCAGTCGAGTCACCCGAGGGACTGACGTACCGAGCGCCGTCCCCGTCGGTCGACACAGCCAAGTGCGCCCCGTCCTCCCCGCCACCCCCCTCCTCGGCAGGGGGCACACAATACGCGAGCGGCGCAGACCTTGCGGCGCAGCTCTCGTCCAATCCTAAACTCGCAGCGTTGCGCGCTGCGGCGAGTCTGAGCATGACGGGCTTGAACGGCTCCAAGGCTGCTTTGAGCCCCCCGATACTGGTGAACCCGAAATGTTCGGGTTACTTTGTGGAACCGGTATGTCCGTCCTTTTTTGGGGGGCTGCGAACTCTCGGACTGACGGACGCGATGGCATAGATGAAGTGGATGGAACCGATGCTCGCAAGCGGGGATCTGGCCGGCAAGATCGTCTGCCCCAACAAGAAATGTGGTGTCAAAATTGGCAACTATGAATGGGCGGGCGTATGCTGTGGATGCAAAGAGTGGGTGACGCCGGTACGCAGACGTTGATTCCCGTGGGCTCGTGTGTTGACGATAGACGTGGCCCAGGGCTTTTGCATTCATCGTTCCAAAGTCGACGAAATCGTCGTGTAAACGCGCCTGTACGCTGTACGCAACTGATCTCTAACGCGATCTTGAGACGCTTGATGTAGATTATTACCTCTTTTTCTTGTCGTACACTGTGCGGATGGATGAATGGATAGCATTCGTAAGAGTAAATTTACATGATGAACGAAAGGTTAGACGATAGGTGGACCGTTCTCCGGTATTGCATAGTAAAGAGCGTGGTGTGTTCTAAGGTAGCCGAAACATTCAGAGAAGATGAAGGAAAAAAAAAAAGCCTGCATACTACACACGCGAAAGAAAGAGTGGTATACCGATGACTGCGTGTCCAAATCAATAGCAAAGAAATTACCAAGGGAGCGTAGGATGGACTCAATCGAGAGCTGTAGAATAAAGGAAGGAAAAGAAAATCCGACGCCGATGAAATAAAACGAGCACAAGCAATGAAACGTTGATATGGTGAGAATATGTAGGCGAGTGAGATACAAGGGTCGCATCTATCATCGATCCCCAGCCGTGTTGACCGTGTTGACCGTCTTTGCCGACCGTCTCGAGCCAAACCGGAGTTTGCCATCGTCTCCTCGGCCCCATGAGAACAGCCCACCGGTGTCGTGAGAGTGTGCGCTCCCCGTGCGTGATCGGAGGGACCAAGCTGGCGAGACGGGCCGTGCAGGTGCATTGACATCGAGATGCTCGTGATGGGGATGTGTGTGATGATGGTGCTGTCCCGAAGGACCAACCGTGTGCCGTCCATCACAGCAGGCGCGCACGTTTTCGAGGCCCTCGAAGCCATCGTCTGATCGCGATTCGCCATGCAGCTCAAACTCGAGGTCCTCGTCATCCTGTCCATTCCCCGACAACACTTGCTCAAACGACCGGGTGGGGCTGTACGGGCTCTCTGGCGCGGCCCACCGAAGGTATTCCGCTGCTGGCGTTCCAGTGCGCTTGCCAACGGAGCCTCTGACAGAGAGCTGGGAGCGACTCCGCTTTCCACGAGGCGTCGTGCTGAACGCGCCGCCATTGTGACTGCTCCGGCCGCTTCGCTGGCTTTGGGGACTGGAATCGACTAAATGACGGTGGTCGTCGTCCGTGAACTCGACGCTGTGTGACATCGGACTCGTAGAAGCTGCACCATTTTCGTTGCGGTTTGGGGATGCTACCGCGGTTGGGTTGGGACGAGCCAAAAGATACTTGAGAGCCTGAAAAGGTACATCAGAAAATTGTCATGCGCGGAGCCAAGGCAGAAATAGCTCACATTTAGCCAGATGTCGTGACGCTCCTTCGTGGGTGCAGTGATCTTCATCTCCCTCTGAGCCGTCGAGATCACCACACTATATTGGTACAGCCCTGGTGGCATGGGGTTGGGATCCAGAACCGAACGTACGCCTTCGATGTAAGCTGCGAATAAAACGCGTCAATCAACTACCCAACGAAGCCATCACGCCGCGCACAAAAACGAACTTACCACTCTTAGCGCTCGACTCTGACACGTTTGACGAGCCGGGATCAGCGGAGCTCCAGTACAATGTCTTGGTGTACGGATGCACCCAAAAGAATCGCTTGTGCCGCTTCTCTCCGTGTCCCTTCCCAAGCGCACGCCTTGTGTACTTGTACAAGAACTCTCCGATCATCGTTTGAGTAATGGCATGGATGACACTAGGATCCGTCGCACCGCCAGTCTGGTCCGTACCCTGGGCAGATATAGCAGATGCAACTTGGTTTTGCCCGCGGTTCACGAACGGATTATGATCCGATGACATGGACGACCGCGGAGAGCGCGCACTGCGATCTGAGGCGAGAGAAGTACTCGACAGTTCCCTGCGTTCCTTCTCCCGAACCCTCCATGATGGTAACCTAGAGGGTGGCTGCGAGTTCTGTACATGGGCAGCAGCATTTGCGGCAGATCTGAAGCTGCTTGTGGAAGGTGGCTGGCGGATATTCGATGAGGGAGGCATACTCGATCCGTGCTGCCTTGGACCATACGACCCTTTGTTGTTCACGGAGAGCATTGCACCAAACGTTGGAGTGGTCGCACGTTGAATGAGCTCTGGTGGTGGGGGTGACGACGGCCTTGGCGGAGGAACATCACCCGAAGCAGCTGAAGTTGTTGGGAATCTTTTCTCGGGTATAAACGGCGGTGGAGGCATACTGTTGGGTGGGGGAGGTTGACGGGGAGGAGGGGGTAAGGCCATCGTTGGTGGACGGGTCTTGTCAACCACCGAAGGTACGTTCGACGGCGTACGAGATCGTTTTGCAGGGTCTTCGGCGACGACAGAAATAGTGGATTCAATAGACTGCCGATTCTCAGAGTGAGATACACGAGATGAGATCATGTTGAACGTTGCAACTACGGAGTCTCTGATGGCAGCGACAGGGGAGATCGGTCCTGAGGTCGGTCCAGAGATCGGTGAGGTCGGCGGTGAGGCAGTTACGAATTGGAACTGCTGTCCACTTATTCCAACCTTGTAGAGACCCATGGGTGTGCCCGGCGCCGCAGGATGAGCGAGGGGCGTGATGGAAGAGCTCGAGACATCCTGCTTCCCCGAAGCAGGCGTGGAGAAAGGAATTGCGGCTGAAGCACTGGGAGGGGTGACAGGTCTCGAAGCATCCGTCTGTATCGATATCTCCCTAACCTCCGGCTTTGGTTGCTCAACGTACTTGGTGACCTCAACCTCAACCGGTTTCTCGACATACTTGATGACTTCAACCTCGACTGGTTTTTCGACGTATTTGATGACCTCAACTGGCCTATCGACCTCCTTGACCACTTCGATCGGCTTCTCGATCTCCTTGAGCACCTCGACGGGCTTCTCAATCTCCCTGAAGACCTCGACGATTTTCTCTACTTCCTTGATCACCTCCACTTCTTTGACCACTTCAATTTCCTTGATCACTTCTTTGACGACCTCTACCTCCTTGATCACCTCGACCTCCTTGATCACTTCGACGACCTTGACATCTTCCAACGCAGCGCCAACGCCTTTCTCGTCATACTCGACAGGCGTCCTTGGCGATTCAGGCTCATACATCTCCTTCCGCTCCGTAAAGGATGCCACGGATGACCAACCCGCCCGACTCGAGATCCTCGACGCCTTGATACTCTCTTCATCGCTCTCGGAATAATCGTTGTCCGAGATTGTCAGCATCGAGTGGAAGTCCTCGCGTGATTCGGAGGGCGTCGTCATCCCAATACTCATCCGCGCGTCATCATAACCATCTGCATCTGTCTCCGTCTCCGCACCCGTCTCGGTGGCACCGTCGTCAATGTCGGATTCAGATTCGTAAGCGGACTCGGTGGAAACGGAAAGCGAGCCAAGCATACGGCCGTTCCGCACGGTCAGGTCTCCGCTGCCACCGTCGGAAGACTTGGAGAAATCAGACTGCATGAGTGTTGTGCGACGCGCCGTGGGGGAGAAGACGGGGCGATAAGGATGTCTGGGGAAAGGGGAGGTCTGGATCCCTGCTTGGATATTGCCTTCGGTGGGCAAATGCTGCACGGCCATATCGGTGTGTTGAAGAACAGCCTTGTCTGTCTGGGAAGACATATCTGAAGTGACAAGGGCGGCGGTTGGGGAGGCAACCGTCTCGGCTTCGGCCTGTACACCAATCTCGGTTGTAACAGGCGCGAGAGTGGGAACGAACAATGTCAGTTCACCCTCGTCAGTCTGGCATTCAACTTCCTTGGTCTCGCGCTCCTTATCGAGGATATCGTCTTCGATCACACTGGTCATCCCTATGCCCAACTCTGCGGAAAGCGCTGCAGACAGTGCCTCGGGCTGTCCGACGAGTGACGGTGGTCGTGCTTCCTGGAATGCAGCACCACCGCGCGGACGGCGTTGAGCGCCGCCGCGCCCACTGCGCGAGAGAACGGATTGACGTAGAGGACTGGTGCCTGATTGGAAAGAACTATAAGATGCTGACTTGCGGAGCACATTTGCAAAGACGGGGTCCATTCCGTCAACGCTCGTGCGATTTGAGACTGGAGCGAGCAGTGAGACTTCTAGACCACGCTGCTGCACATCTTCCTCGTCGTCAGATGCATCAAGATCCGATTCATCCGCGCCACCTTCCTGGTCTTGGAAGGCACCTGGGATTGATGGGATAGGGGGAGGAGACGCTGACTTGATACCGAGTCCATCGACACCGTTTGGTGAATGGTTGTGACTAGCCTTCTCGAATCGTTCAGAGAGTGAAATGCCACCGCGGCCTCTCCGACCACGACCTCCACCAGGGCGGAAGGGAGTGAGTTTATGTCTTGGCTTAGCGTTTGCAGCAGGTGCGTGCGCATCAACGTCTTCGAATAGCTCACTCTCCGGTGGCTCGTTTTCGTCGTGAACATACCCAGGCGAGGCTTCTAGTTTACGCTTGTAATCCATGCGCATCTCTTTCTCGCGATGAAGGGAGCCCTTGAGTGTCTTGATCTGCCTCTCGGCGTGGAAGAGTCTCTGCTGAAGTGCTTCTATTTCCTTGTTGGGGTGATTAGATGCGTGGAAAGGACGTGAAGGCGATGGGTCGGGGGAAACATCAGCAATGTCCTCGATAGAGTCTGGTTGGAATACAGCTGAGGTGTCCAGGCGTTTCCTGTTCGTGGACGCGCCTCCGGTAGTGAATACATCGTCCTCGTCAGCAGTAGCGGGGGTCAAAAAGTCTTTGGCGTCCCCTGTACCAGGGGTGAGGGGAGAGCCAAACTTGGGTCCCAGTCTCCTATTTGCTTTCGCCACTTCCGCTTTCAGAGCATCGAGCGCAGACTGCAAGTCGGATTTATCGCGCTGCAGACCCGCAGCTTGCTTCCGTGCCTGAGCAAATTCAGTGTCATGTTTGGCTTTGAATTCGTCGAATGTGGTCTTTGTGCGCTCTACTTCATTCTTGTGTTGGTCTGCGGATTCACGTGCTGTATTGAGTAACTTGGTGAGCCGTTTGTGTTCAGATTCCAATCTCTGCGCG
Source organism: Baorangia bicolor (assembly GCA_038093395.1). Lineage (NCBI taxonomy): Eukaryota > Fungi > Basidiomycota > Agaricomycetes > Boletales > Boletaceae > Baorangia > Baorangia bicolor. The sequence continues at coordinate 7,789 of JBBPSC010000493.1, forward strand.
GTGCTTTGGGAGTCCGAGAGCTGTGTGCGGAGCTCTTGCAGGGTGACTTCGAGGTTCCAGTTCTCCTCCTTGAACTTGTCTGATCGGGTTGGGCATCAATTGGACGCAAGGTCGCGATGGTGAAATACATACCTGAACTTTGCTCTTGTGAACGGAGGGCGGTACGGAGAGAATCGATACTCTTCTCGAGATCGTCCTTTTCCTCCTTCATGTCCTGTATCGCCTTGTCGCGCTCTCCGAGAAGACTCTGGAGACGTCGGACCTCGGTCAGCAAACCGCTGCCAATTTCAAATGCGAATTCTAAACAACGGAGATGAAGATGAGAATTAAGACAGGAGGTGGCTCTGATCCGATGAGGAGCGACGCACCAACGTCATCTGCTCTGTGAGCTGCGTTTTTGGCTCGACGAGACTGGGCAGCGGAAGAAGAGGAAGCTTTGGACCGTTCTGGTTCATCGCGAGGAAGGTCTTTGACTGGAATTGCCGGAGAGAGCGTATCCTCTGCAGGAGGCTAGAGAGGGGGAGAGTCAGCAACAAGCCAAAGAAACTGAGAGTGAAAATGAAGTGAAAATGACACTTTGATGAACGTGTGCCACGGGATGGACGCGTCATCTCTCTGATGAAGAAGTTGAAGGGTGTGCCTGCAACGTCGCGTGAATGGCAGAGACAAATGAATACCACTCGAGCAAGTATTAGAGGACAAGTGGTCATCGTGCGCGGAAGCCACGAGGCTCGGAAGGAAGCACACAGACATGAACGAGAAATGACTCGGACGAGATTACCAAGGCGAAGAAAAGAGAAAATATGTACTTTTTGACCGAATGCGCTGGACAGCTGGGCATTTTCAAGGTCCCAAGCCTTGATGGTGTCTGCGAGTTCGCGGTAGCGCTCTCTCGCCTCTGCGTCGAGATCTTCGTCGTCTCCACGCTCTACATCGGAATCCTGGAGATGGCGGATTTTCTCCTCGAGCTCGATCTGCTGAGCGAGGACGCGTTGGCCGAGTGCGCCCGCCTGTTGGAGTTGCTTTTCCTTGCTGTCGAGGAGAAGCTGGAGATGGAACTTGCGCTCTGACGGTGAGGAAAATGGGTTTAGGGAGAGGTCTGGTAAAGGAGAAAGAGTGGCAACGAGACCGTCGGATGCGCTGGCCATCGCTCAAGACGGCCGCTCGATAGAAATTTACAAACAGCCCAAGCGCGGGGCGTGGTCGACTTTATTGAACGCGCGCGCAGCTCCACTCAACAAAACTATCCCTGCCTTTTTTGGTAATACTTTCACATCACCCACAGCCTTGTTCGCTTCCCCACATCCATGAGCGATAAGAAACCCGTTCTGCGTCTCGGTGTCGACGTCGGAGGGACCAATACGTACGTCGTCTACTTGGTGTGCATCCATCACCGATCACATCTTCCATCAGCGACGCCGTCCTGCTCAACATATCAGAGGGACAGGTCCTCGCGTCTGCCAAGCGCCCAACCACTCCAGATGTCACCCAGGGCATCCAGAGTGCTATCCAGAGTGTCCTCGATCAAGTCCCACATGCCACCGACATTCAGGCAATCTCCATCGGCACAACCGTATGTCATCCAGCGACACTCTCGTACGCAACTCATTTCCCTCTAGCACTTTGTGAACGCACTTGTCGAGAGAAATCGCGCTCGTCTAGATCGGGTAGCTGTCATCCGTCTCTGTGGTCCATTCACCCACGGGACTCCCCCATTCGTTGGTTTTCCATTCGACCTGAAAAATAGTACGTCGTTCATGATACGGTCCCATTTGACGATCATCGACACCCTGTGGCCGTCAGTCTTAAAAGGGCCCTGTTTCCTCGTTTCGGGTGGACTCCAGATTGATGGGAGTGAAATTGCGAATGTTAACGCCCCTGAGATTGAGTCCGCCTGCGACAAGATCGACAGAGAGGCACGTCTTCGTTGTGTATCTACTTTCCGTAATTGGGACCAAATGTCCCGTACTAAACGTAAAAACACACTAAAAGGGCGTCCATGCAGTTGCGATCATCTCGGTTTTCGCGCCAATCGATTTCACCCTCAAACAGGAAGAACACGTCGCTTCGATCGTGCGAGCAAAACTACCGCACCTCAACGTCGTGTGCTCCAAGGATGTGGCTCACATTGGCCTCCTGGAACGCGAGAATGCTACCATTCTCAACGCCTCGCTTCTCAGGTATGCGAAGAAGACCGTCACAGGCTTCCAGAAAGCAGCACGCGCATTACACCTAAGATGCCCTGTGTTCATCACGAGTAACGATGGCACCTTACTCAACTGCGCGCAGGCCGCTAAATTACCCATTCGGACGTTGTAAGTCCTCATTAATGTGGTCCATCCACAGAGTTTCAATTCACAATGATCCCTGATCGAAATTCCGATCACGATGATTGCATAGCTCTTCTGGCCCCACCAATTCAATGAGGGGAGCTGCGTTTCTGGCATCGCTCCAGTCTGACATCTCCAAAGAATCCGCACTGGTGGTCGATATAGGAGGCACGACGGTTCGTTCTTGTTCCCTTCCTTTTTCTCGGACTCTATAACGGATGCAATCCGCAGACGGATATCGGAATGCTTCTGTTCGTGTTCATCCTAACCGAGTCGGACATCCTTGGTTCTGACACCCTGGTTTGAAGGCCCAGCGGCTTCCCTCGGCAAGCTGCAGCACTTCATGAACTCTGCGGGGTTTTGTTGAATTTCTCTATGCCTCATGTCACAAGGTAACCTGACACGTTTCTCTCCCGGAAACTTTCTTCATCGCAAATTTCCGTTCTAGCATCGGTCTCGGAGGTGGCTCTCTCGTCCGCCAGGATTCTCACTCCAAACGGGTAACTATCGGTCCTGACTCAGTGGGGCACAGAATCACATTCGAAGCCCGTGTTTTCAACGGTGCAACGCTTACTGCTACAGACATTGCCGTCGCAGTTGGACGGGTGTCCATTGGAGACGTTTCCCGTGTAGCGGGTCTTGACCAATCCGTAATCGATGGAGCACAGAAGGCGATCAAGAGCATGTTACAGAATACATTGGACGCGATGAAGACGTCAGCGACGGACATCCCCGTCTATCTTGTCGGCGGAGGATCAATTTTAGCACCAGACGAACTTGTTGGGGTTAGTCGGGTGCATAGGTTCCCACATTACGAAGTCGCGAATGCAGTTGGTGCCGCTATCGCTCAGGTGAGGATGGCGTATCGGATAGCACTCAGACAATAGCTCATCGACAGCCAGATATCCGGTACGATCGACTCGTTTGAAGACATTTCGTCTACGCCTGTGTCCGAAGTAAGGAAAGCCATCGAAGCCAAAGCAATCGCCCGCGCAGTCGCTTCTGGTGCCGCTCCGGATCGTGTTTTCATCGTAGAAAGCGAGGTAATACCCATCGCATATACCACTGGAAGATGCCGCTTCTACGTCAAGGCAGCTGGCGACTGGAGTGGAAATGCGGTCCCGGACGAGATAGATGACGCTGATTCCAACTCCAACCCATCTAATGAGAATACCATAGCACTCCCCCCAACAACACCGGACGCTGTAGAGACTTTTTCATCGGACTCGGCAGATGATATCCTTTCGTACAAACCTAGAGTGCAGGATAACCAGTGGTTCGTATCTGCAATTGACCTCGAGTGGATAGCGGACGGATGCTATATTCTGGGCTGTGGTGGAGGTGGCTCGCCGTTGCATACCTTCCTGGAGCTAAGAGAGATGGTGCGGGCGGGAGATGTCATCCGCGTTATCGATCTGGGTACCCTCACCCCCGATGCGCTCGTAGGTTGGGGTGGTGCTCTGGGTAGTCCAGAGGTGTGTGCAGAGAGGTTACTTGGAAACGAGTATGTGGTCCACACTTTAGGAATCTCCCATTGACCATTTCACAGGTATAACGAAGCGAGTGCTGAGCTCTGGGCGTTTCTGGGAGTAAGTCACGGAACATAGTACTGATAGCAGCTGGGTCTCATCTAGATTCACAGATAACGAAACCTGACGCTCTTTGTGCGTTGGAAATCGGAGGAGGAAATGGAATTATCAACGTGAATCAATCGTCACTTCAGTTCCTTGGACTGACATCTCGTCCAGATGATCACAGCCGCCACAAAGAACTATGACATTCCGATCGTCGATGGAGATTTCATGGTATGTAACAACGATCCACTCATTCCCCGCAGACCTCGGTGACAGGTTCGTTCTTCAGGGTCGCGCATATCCAACCGTAGGCGATCGTTTCATCCGAGAATGAAATGCAGATGACTAATGCCAAGTATTGTGCAGTGGCACCAAACGACTGCCAATGTGTACGATGAAACGGGTCGTGTGCTGAGCCTTCTCCCCAGTGCTATATCGAGCGGCGATGGTAACGTCATGGTTGGTCTTAGCCCCTTCCTAAAAGGTTACGACCCTGATCACGTTACAAAGATCATGACCAAGGCGAAGAAAGACACCGACGTCGATGCGTCGATGCGAGCGGCCTGTGTCGAGATGGGGTGAGTTGCCGTACAGCGCCGCCGCTCAGTTCCATCTCAAGAAACATTAGAACATTCGTAGGGATGGCCAGTCGGCCGCTGCGAGCCAAGGACCTGGGGGTTTCTATGATCGTTAACACGGTTTCGTTGAGCTGGCGCATCGGAAGAGCGATTGCTCTTGCGCGAAAGCAGTCAAACATCGACCAGATAGGGGAGGTCATCGTCGATGCCGTTGGGGGGGCCAAGACAGCAAAAGTGCTGTTCAGCGGCAAGATTATCGATGTTCGTAGAAGGTGTGTCCTGACTTACCTTGCAGAAATTTAACCAGGGTCACGATTTCCAAGGTTGTATAAAGGACATACGATAGGAGAGGTAGTCATCGCGGCTGTGTCCGCAGACGAAGATGCGAGGGATGATTCAGACAAACCCGATGCAAGGTTCAACGGAACATTAATCATACCCTTCAAGAACGAGAACCTGTATGCGGAGCACACAGCCCAGGACGGTCAAACAATGGTGCCCGAATCACTGGATACTCTCACCGGGAGGATATTCTAACATGGTGGCTTACAGATGCTAGCCACCGTGCCAGATCTCATTGCTGTACTCGATGCCCAGAGCGGCTCAGCGCTCGGCACTCCGCAGTATAAATATGGGTTGAGGGTGTTAGTCCTCGGGATAACGGCTGCCCCTCAATGGACGGATACCGAAAGGGGACTCGAGCTTGGGGGACCAGGTGCTTTCGGGTCGGTCACGTCTTCACGCCGAACTCCGCTAAATGCTGACTGAGTCATGCAGCTTCTCTGACGTCCAGTACACACCACTTGGGGTGTACTGTAAGCCGCGATCAGTCATCGAGGAGTATGCCGGTGGGACGTAGTACATACTACACCTTGACGAAGACCATCGTAAATCTGGGGTACTTGCATGTACACGCAGGGGAGGGTAGCAATGTGGCACATCACTTGTCAAATTACTTGTGTCTCCGTTCGAGCATACCCTCTGCCCGAGTTCTTGTCGTTTAGGACTTCGCCACTTCCCCATCTCCGATGTTTTTTTTTTTTTGATGATGATGCTGTTTTTCGCATGGGAGCCGCTTCGAATTTCTTGCAGCACGAGGTTGGTCGTGGGCTTTTCCCCACACGGGATTCTCGGCCCATGTCACATCCCGTCGAGCGTTTAACAATAGCCTGCGCGACTTCAACGTGTCCCGTGCGCGTATGGTCTCCGACAACTGCCCCTGTCACGGCGTTGCTAGTGCCAAGTCTTTAGACGCCACGACGAGGAGGACACGCTCCGCGGACCTGGACGACATATGTCACCCTGGGACATGTACTACAAAAGTCGTCTCGTCAGCTAGGAGATCTCCATGTCAGTCCAGCGGAACGATCTTCCCGCTCGTCGTGCTGTACTTCGCCGTGGTGACTGGCGGACCGGTCGTCCTGTGACCCTGTCCGAAGGTTCCAATGGGAAAAGACCCCCCGTCCGAATGAGCTGCGGTCGTTTGTCGTGAACCCATACACCTGTACCGTGAATGCAAAGATCAATGAGGAACTACAAAGTATAGGAGTCCGTCCCAGCGAGATGCTCGTACACGAGCACTGGCAAGAAGGTGGCTTCGAATCAAGATCCCGCCATAAATGGGGTGGCGGGCATCTACTTTGACGAAGTCTAATACGTGTCCTGAGCGGAAATTGCACGAACCTGATCATATTCCACACCTGGTACGTCCGGTAAGTATATGGATCGTGACCTTATTGGCAAACTCAAAGTTATGCCAACCAACTTCGGAGTCACTCATATAGCAGAATTCGGTACTTGTATCATTAATCTACGTGGCTGATCATGGATGCGTGCTGTCCAAAGGCAAAGATACCTTTCCGCATGTGAGGGAAAAAAGGGCTGAGGGGATTGTATCAGCCATGCTTAGAGTCCGTTGCGGATCGCATGTAAGAGACAACTGAATTGAGACAGTCAAGCAAAAAAAAAGCGAACCGTGACATGAGGAAGAGAACCAGTTCCGCAAATAAAGTATGCAAAAAGGCGATGCTATCAAAGCGTCGAATAAATCAAACCTTCTCAGAGGCCTGTTGCATTGCTATCCGGCTTCGCTTCCAAGCAGGCGTAAAGTCCACGTTTCGAAGCATGACCACTGCAACCATGTATACAACGCCGAAACAAACAGCAGGAACCATGCCGAGGTGATAAGCCTTGACGAGCGCATCAAGGATCTGGTTTTCGTACTGGGGATACTGGGCGTGGTCGTCCGCTAGCCCCAGGCCCTGGTCCACGAGTGAAGCAGGCAGCTGTCCTCGGAGCGAGTTTGTGAAACTGGTCTCATATACAGCCGTGAGAAGTGCCGTCGCGAACGTTCCACCCAGCGTCCGAAGAAACGACAAGAAGCCACTGATACCAGCGATCTGATGAGGCTCGACTGACATGGGTCCGACCACTAGCGAGGCTTGGAAAAGAAGTCCAGATGCTACGCCAGTAAACACTGAGTACCCGATGGTACGTGAGACTGGCGTATAACGCCCCACATCAAGCATCAAGCCGCTGCCCAACGCGTATAACAGACCGCCGCCGAATCCTATGAGTCGTACGCGACCGGTGAGGGACACGATATTGGCGCCGAGGACTGACGAAGCACCGAGAGCCAGGACCAGTCCGAACATTTGGATCCCTGACGTCACCAGACTGGAGCCTTTGATGTCGATGAAGTAACGGGGTAGAAAGAAGACAGACCCAAAGTATCCCGCGCCAGTGAGAAAGTTGAGGAGACATGTAATGGGAATATTTGGTATCCTGAACAGGTTGATGTCGACAATGGGGTGTTCGGCCACTTTGAGTTCGTAGTAGACGAATACAGGGATGAGACACCCCCCAACGACGAATAGAGAGATTATAGGTGTAGACTGACGAAAACATCAATAAGTGCCCTACCCCTGGATCCGAGACACTTACATTCCAGGGAAATATTTTGTTACCCATCTCTATCGCGATACAAATCATGCTGGATATTGCGACAGCCAGGACACAACCAACGTAATCCACTTCTCGCAGTTGTGCAAGGAGTCCGACGCGCTGCTGTCGGTGCGGGACAGGATAGCCAAGGCTCGTTGAGCCGATAGCCAGAGTCACGCCAATGAGCAATAAAGTTATCCAAAACAACCATCTCCAATCGGTGTCAATAGATATGACTGCGCCTAGGACTGGGCCTATTGCCAGTCCAATAGCGGAGGCGAGACTGAAGAATCCAAGCCATAATCCTCGTGTGTCGGCCGTTGTCAGATCCAAAATGATGATTACTCCAACAGATTGTCTCCCGGCAGCGCCGATACCCTGGAGAAGGCGTGCTCCAATCAAGGAATTCATGGTCTGGGACCATGTGTGTCAGACAAGGAACCGCATTTCACGCGACCGAAAAGGTGAAAGATACCCACCGTAGCTAATGCGCACCACAAAGTCCCAGCTCCAAAAATAAGCATTGTGCCAAGTAAAACTTGAGCGCGACCAAAGATATCGCTAAATTTTCCGAGTAGAGTTTGTGTGACGGTGAAACCCAAGAGATATGCTGTTGCGAGCCAGTTCTGGTTGGCGAGATCATTGAATTCGGCACTTATGACATGCATGGCGGTAGTCGAGGTGGTTTCGTTGAGGTAGGCGGTAAAGTTACCGATCCACAAGCTGGTCATAATCAAGAAGAATCGAAGACGGGAGACAACGACTGCGGGTTGTTGATTTTGAGCGGCGTCTGCTTGAGTGTTCTTGGAGCAGTCTCCAGAGGGTCGAAGTGGTGAGGTGGCGGGACAAGCGACCACCGTCTTCTCCTCGTTGAGTGCCTCTACGCTGTTATTCATGCTCGCGCTTTGCGATAGAGTATGAGCGGGGGAGGGACTCATGAGAGATGAGAGCGTGTGGTGGAAGGGAAAAACTAGTGTATAAGAATCCCGGGATGGGTCATCAAAGCATGCGCGGCCGTGAGTATGCGAGAACCAGGGGAGGACCGAGTGACAGGATTTTTGGATAAGACCCAGGGGCACGACGACGGTGTCCGCACCAAGGACAGAGGAAGGCCGGGGGGACTGACAACACGAGCACGCGCATTCCGATCAGATGGACGAGACATATAAGCACGAGCAGAGGAAACGTACTCAAGGATCCGCGGGGGGTCCTGGGATAATTCTCGATCCACTGTGCGGGGAACTAGACCACACGATGCTACGCTGACGAAATCGAGAACCGGGTCGCTTCGAAAGAGAAGACGGAGACTCTTCTGGATACATGACTGCGGGAGTTATAGAAAAAGGTAAGCCAGCGAGAGGAAGCCCGAAGCAGATGACTGGACGGAGGGGGCCTACGCAACCGATTAGCCTAATGCTCGAAATAACACGTTGAAACGTACGGTCCGCGGAAATCACTGCGCCGTTTGCGGACTTTGTATGAGATCTGGTAAAGCGAGATGATATGGCCAGTGACGGTAAAACCGAACCTCCCACTCATGGGGCCCACCGATATCTCCAACTAAACGTGGTACGGCCTTCTCCCAGCCAATATAGTAGTAGCCCAGTCAGTACCAGTGTCATGTCATGTCCTTTCTTGCTGATCATTCGCTGTCTGACCTACCAAATGACTTCGGTAAATAGATGAGGTGGAGGACCACAAGCAAGTTGAACTTCTTCCGCGACTGCACTGGTGGCTCCGCATCGAAGTTGGTTGCTATCCACCGCACTCGCTTCTGCGGCTCGACTTCTGTGTTACTCCTTGGTCGCGATTCCCCTTCAGGACGTCCCAGAGCCCAATCGCATGAGAATACCCGAATGTCGCCGTCATGCTATCAAAACGTGCCAGCCAAGAACTGCATTCTGCAACGCACACCAGCCTGAGTGCATCCCCCCAGCGGACGAATACAGTTGGACGACTGCCATTCTGTCTCGTCGTGCCGCGGAGAGGTTCTCCTTGCAGCCCGCATCCGCACATGAACATTTGAACTTTGTTCGTCCGTGAGAATACTGCTGGCATCTGAATCTAGGCGACACCGTCAAGCGAATGTTGGGCCCGCATCTGGGCATGTCTACGTTCACGACACAATTTCCCTGCCTCACGTCTGTGGGCTACTCCGATACGACACATTCCTCTATGCACGTCCATC
>JBBPSC010000494.1:0-17397 GCA_038093395.1 Baorangia bicolor
GAGGGCAATGGTATTTAGTAGTGGGACAGCAAAAATATTAAAACCGCTTTATGGTATTCGTGAGTCCAAGTAATAGCCATGTATAATGATAATGATACACAGGGCGAGTCTAAGTTAGAATGCACCAAGGTTTGCGAGCCATACTAGCTACATAGGGTGATCCATACCGGATACGGTAGCCATCCATCCAACAATCAGAAATCCTCGTCTAGCGAACTAGTGTATCGCACATGTCAGCCGCTGACAGGAGAACCTGCAGGAAGTCACTCACAAGGTTCTGCAAGAAGTACCTGGTGCCGTTGGGTTCATATAATTAACATTGGCCTTGGAGTAGTCCGACATCCGCTTCTCGAAAAAGTTGGTCTTGCCTTGCAGCGAGATCATGTCCATAAAGTCAAAGGGATTCTTGGCATTGTAGAACTTGGCGTTGCCAAGCGACACCAACAGGCGATCAGCAACGAACTCAATGTATTGACACATGAGCTGAGCGTTCATGCCTATCAACGCCACTGGCAGAGCGTCTTGGAACGATCGTCAGTACACACGACCCGAACGAGCATCGCGAGAACATAAACATACCAGTCAAGAACTCCTTTTCGATCTTGACGGCCTCTATTATAATGCGTTCGATGACATCAGGGTGCGGCCGACGCCTCAGATGGCTGAACAACAGGCAAGCAAAGTCGGTATGCATTCCCTCATCGCGACTGATGAGCTCATTGGAGAAAGTGAGACCGGGCATGAGACCACGTTTCTTCAACCAGAAAAGGGATGCAAAGGAGCCAGAGAAGAAGATCCCCTCAACGGCAGCAAAGGCAACGAGACGCTCGGAAAAGGTGGAGCGCCGGTCGGAGATCCACCTGAGAGCCCAATCGGCCTTGCGCTTGATACATGGGATTGTCTCCACAGCGTCAAAAAGATAGTCACGCTCGGCTGGATCCTTGATGTACGTATCAATGAGGAGAGAATATGTCTCGGAGTGGATATTCTCCATCATGACTTGGAAACCGTAAAAGGAACGTGCTTCTGGGAGTTGAACTTCGTTCGAGAAACGCTCGACCAGGTTTTCATTCACAATGCCATCTGAGGCAGCAAAGAAGGCAAGAACATGAGAGATAAAATGACGTTCTTTATCGTTGAGACGATTGTTCCAGTCACGGATATCATTTGAAAGGTCTATCTCCTCAGCGGTCCAAAAGGATGCTTCCGCTTTCTTGTACATTTGCCATATCTAGGCAGGCGTATGGTCAATCACAAAAGAAAGCACAAGATGATGTGCGTACTTCATGATATTGTATAGGAAAGAGCACAAATCGACGCATGGATGATTTCAATAGAGGCTCCTCGCCTGCGGGGTTAACGCATGAGCAACGGCAAACTGGTCAAAGCCAGAACACACACATTCAGGGAGATCCACCTCGCCCACAAACCTATCGTGAGCTCCTGTTCCAGACTCATCGAGGGATTCAGGGATCGGTGAACGCATGTTGGAGTCATCGATGATTATAGGGTTGGTTTCACGATCCGGCCCCTTTGGCAAACCTAGCGACAACGTCGAATTAGCCTTTATGGCCTAACGAAAGGATGAGGGTCAGGGGAGTGTTGTCTGTGGGTCTTTACCTGCCTGCTTGTTGGAACCAGTGTTACAGGTCATCAATTCATCAACGAGACAGAAAGAAACACAGGGACTTTGTCATGACAAACATATAATTGAAGAGTCGGGGGGACACGGAACTGGTGTTAGGGGTCTGAGGCTGTACACTACATTAACTCTAAGCTCGAAGGCGAAGAATTATCGTGCTCAAAGTACTATTCGATGATGTACACTGGCCCGAGCTATAAACTGAAAATAAGAGAATAATTCACTCTCGCGTGCATGACAAGAAGAGCGCAGGGAGAACTGAAAGGTCTTCTACTGCAATCGCACAGATTTCCGCTTCCGCTTCCGTAGCATTGCTTGGGGACTTGACGGAGGGGCCGCGGGTGGGGGACTCGGAGGCCGGGTAAAATACTTTGATCGAGCGAGGGCGGTTAGAATAGTGGTGGAAATGTAGTGGCCAAAGATCCCAACTGTAGCTCCGATGATGCACGCGACAGCGCAGAACACGTAGACTGGATATAACGCAACTGCAAGCATGCGGATGATCGAAAACGGGGTGAACAACACGGCGTCGAGTGTAATTTTGACCACGATGATGGTGGGCGAAAGTAACGCGTGAAGGATGGACCAGATGATGCGTAACGGGTACACCATGACGAGAAGAAAGCGGACCCCGAGGCGAAACAAGAGAGATGATCCAGTTAGGACAGGCTGCAGTAACGGGAGAAGCATGGCAATTGGAGGAGGTTCCGCCATTGGAGAGGCGTTTTCGACCGCCCCGGTCATAGTTGCAGCTGACATGGCACGGGCCTCTGGTATTATTTCCGCGCCTAAGGAGATATACGTCAAGCTACCACGACGCACGGCCTACCAAAATTGAAGTACTAACCACCCCCGAGGATGCTTGTCAAGAATGCTTGAGCGGAATGTGCTGGGTCTCGTTGAAAGGATGCTAGTCGCTTGACGGATCCGACCAACGGAACCGGTTGATAATCATACTGTCATCACGTGCTTCCGAGGACCTTCCAAATACTCTATTTATCTAGAGTCCTTACACGAGCTGATACGTGAGGTATGTAGTGGATGGCACCGTCTTAGTTTTGGAAGGGGAGTGGGTCATGATCAATACACTTATCGCCAATCCACAAAGTACGAAACTTTTACTAGGTACGATCCATAACGTTAAACTAGAAATAACAACATGTGTCTTGCGGGGACGACTACAGCTTGGCATGCGTACTACACTTCATACGCCAGCGCTCCTCTGCATCGCCCCACATCCATGCAGACTCGCTCTGCCACTCCCATGCATCCTCGATCGACTTGCGCACATAGTCGAGTTCCTCCGGACTACCTTGCACAGGTACAGAACCACCTGCCAAAACGTGCTGGAAACTAAAATAGTGACCGACATTCCGAGATCGTTGGACGACGCTGTTCACAAACGGCAAGCGGACTTCCTCATAAGTCTTCAATGCGTCTGTTACGTTCCCTAGATGCGTCAATTCGTGTGTCAGCAAGCGTCCCAACACGAATGCGTCCTGCGGGTGTAGGGAGCGGTGAATCCATATGGTTCTGGGGGTATTCACCGGGGTAACCTACCTCGATCGCCTGTCCTGCCCCTGCCCCAAAGTGCGGCTCCATAGCATGTGCCTACGGTGTCTTCAACCACTGTTACGTGTACCATAAAACGATAGAGCTTACTGCATCTCCAAGCAAGACAACTCTGGCGTCCACATAATGGGGTAATGGCCGGAGGGAGTGTAGTGCCCATCTCGACGGCCTCTCGACGCACTGTGATGGCGTCATGAAAGCAACAGGCAGGCAACGAAGATATTATCAGATACCTTCACTAACGCACTGATACGGATCTCCCAGTCTTCAAATTGGTCCAAAATCTCCTTTTCAGAGACATCCACCACCCAGCGACCCTCGAATGGCGTCCCAAATGCATGATAGTCGTGACGGAAGATGACAACATTCAGAAATCGCCCCTGGGAGACAGGATATGTCACGACATGCTACACAGGTATGTATCGATCAGTCACGAAGAGTCCGAAATCGCATCGCCCTACTTTATTCTTCCCGAGATGCTAGATACAGAAGTAAGCATTCCACCAGTGCAAACTGTCACTGTGGCTCACAAAGGTCAGGTCAGTCGGCGCTTCGACACCGGGGTACTCCTTCAGGAATTTCGTAGTCGGGACCAGGCCCCTGTAAACTAGGCTTCCCGTCCATACAGGATCAATACACTCCAGTAATTTCTTTCTGGACTCGTCGTCTCGGGTGACAGAAGCGAGATTCTGATACATGGTTTTGCGCGTTGCTGACCGAATACCATCGGCGTCTACCAATACATCCGTGACGGTGCTAGAACCGTCGGAGAAATGCAACGTTATTTTACCGGTTTCGGAATTAACGTCATAGAATTTGAGCCTCTTGGATGTATGGATGTTGCAAGAAGCAGGGACATGCCGCAGGAGGAAGTTCACTAGGTCTTGTCTGTGGACCGTCAACGACCCGCCTGCAAGACACAAAAAGTGAGAGACCCTTTAATCGTTAACACACATCACATCCTCACGTTTCAAAATTCTCGAGAACCAGTGATACCCATCTCGTTGGTCAGACTTTCTGAATTTCGGACCTGAATTTGAACGGTGTTGTAAATAGGGAAGCTAGTACACGGACGAAAAATCAACAAACCCGTGTTTTCCTGTGGAGGTCCGATCGCCGTCTCAACGATCTCGTCATACAACCCTAGCTCTTTCATGATGTCCATGGTCCTCGCAAAGAATCCGACACCAGCACCAGCAGTAGTGATTGTCGGACCAGCTTCGTATATCTCAACCAAGGGCGTGCCATACTTTCCGAGGACCAAGGCTAGGGTCAGCCCGCCTATTCCTCCGCCACTACAACGAGGTTAGTAGCTAGTCTCATCAGGTATGTTACATTGTGCCAGAGCCTACCAGATGGAGACGTGGAACGCTGATTGCATGGGGACGTGGATGTGAGAGTAGTTGAGGCGCTAGTATAAGGCAAGTTGAGGCGCTATTATAAGGCAAGTCGGGGCGCTAGTATAAGGCGATGCTCTGAGGGGGAGTTGGGTAATTTGAAGCACCTGCGGACTGTAGGTGGCCCGCATCCTGCCGATCTTATTCCTGTGACAGGGTTGCATCCAGAATGAATGGCGCCGCCATCAATAGAGATGTGAGAACGCATCTTCCAAACCTCTGTCAGCACATTAACATTTGTCAGTTTTGCTCAGCAGACGATAAACCAACCTTGAAATCCGCTGGTGCTTGAGTAGGGGCAAAATGGTTTGCAACATCCCGACCACGGCGCATGCCTTGTGAGATGAGTTACGTAGTGGGGGGCCCCCGACGGGGCGACCTCCTGGAGCCGGAGGCCTGAGCGTTCTCGAGCCATACAAGCGCCCCCCCTTGTGCATTAACATGGAAAAATGGTACACCTCGATGCTCAGGAAGATGTCATCTCTTCCCTTGATAGTGGGCCTTTTGCGTGAGCACCAAGTAAGGTTCGCACCCTCGTTCATTGTGCGTGGCTAACCTTGCGTGGAATCGAGGTTGATAACTATTCTATCACTTGTAGAAGGGTGATCCGTCGTCGAGACAGGAACACGGGGCGAATGCAAGTGCGAAGAGGACGGCGATATGCCAAGAGCGGTAGAATGAAGGAGATTAGGTAATCAAAATGAGAGCGCTGGTCGATTTCGTCTTAGCGCTCGAGCGGATTTGTTGTGGGGGAACTAACTTGTTACTTCAAGGACATACAGGAAGGTCTATACTGCTGAGTACAAAGAGGTAGCTCGAGGTGATGTCAGTGGAGTAGGGAATAAAGGAGAACTACGTAGTATGAAGGGTGAAAGGGAGATGTGATATACGAAAGTGAAAAAGTGAAAAGAAAAAGGCGCGCACCATGGCGCTGAAGGTATCGGCGTGATAGTGACCGAGTCTATATGGCGTTATAAACGCACATTTATTCCCACCGCGTTCCGCGAACCTCGGTGTATGTTGCGCGTGCCGCGTAAGTTCAAGCACTCTCGCCGCGTTTTACAGTGCCCGCCGCATTTGTATACTCACCATGTTTGTACCCTCAGCCCCGGAGGAGCCTCCGCTAGCAACCGAACCACACATCAGGCGTGCGAGCTAAGGCAAGACTCGGACCAAAGAAAACCAACGCAGGAGACAGAGCAGCCTGACAATGCCACGCAAGGACATAGTACTTTGCATCCCAGGTGTCCATAAACCAATTTCGCATTTGCTGTCGCTGGGTTATCCCGATATCATGAAGGGGAAGCGACAGTGGCCGCGGCGAGGAAGGCATACGCAACCTCACAACCTCACACCTTCCGAATGAATATCACAGCAAAAAAAGGATGAAACGAAGATGTATTCCATCCTCAATTGAGGCTTGTGGGGAATCTAATCTGTTAAAACGTCAGGGGCCTTGAATTTAAATGCAAGAAGTGTTCCCACCTAGCGTAATGATGTCATTAGTGTTTACACCTACTTCAACTTGGAGAATAGTTTTGGTGCTGCACAAGCCTGCAGAGGATGTGAGGTTGTCGTGTGATCAGTGAGAACATGAAAACGTACGTCAACACAGTGCATCAAGCTTTACACGTCGAGGTTAATATTTGAACATGCATCGTCTGTAAAACACGTACTGGACTTCCGTTGCCAAGTACAATCAAAGGCATGTCAGTCTGGTTCCCAGGAAGAGCAGGGAGACGAAAACGTACATCTATTAGAAGTACCTGTCAGCTCACAACAGAGGAAATATGTGGGTTACTCACAATTCCTCCACACAGTCCTCGCCCTTGTAGCCTTCGCCTGCTGAGACCTTTTCCTGACAATGCTCAAAGTGTCGCGTCAGAGGTGCGCATTTGGCCGAGCTTTTGCATTCGCCATGGATTACTGGTTGCAACTGACAAGAAAATGCATGAGCAGGGAAAAAACCAAGTTGTGTGGTTTCCACTGACGTCTTCCGGCTCCTCCGCTTCCTCTTCCGCCTGTTCAACTTCTTCAGCCTGCGTAGACTCTGCGACTTCCTCCTTCTCCTCTGCGTCGGCGTCGGCGTGGACGACGTTTAGGAAGGACGAAAAAAAGGACGATAAACTCATGGACGCGACTTGCGGAGGTACCTGGTGTTCAGACCAATTTTACGCCGTTTTCGGTCTTGTCCTCGCGAGTTTACGGGTCGTACACTTCGAGCGCCGCTTTAAATTAGTACTGGGACCTTTCAACTCCGCGGCCGTTCACCTCGTGTGATGTGGCTCTTCCATGGCAGCCTGAGATTGCGGCGAAGTGAGAGTCCAGCTAACGTCGCGCTTGCACCAAGTACTGGTGTGGTTGTTTTATGTGGAGTGCTAGTTGAACTCACGTCCCACTTGCAGTATTAGGTCTTTAATTTCTACCCTACACTATCGAGGTATTTGTTGTTTTGTACCTTATGCAGTTCCAGTTTGGTATGAGGGGTAAACCGTTGAGTGCAATCTGACATTCAGAATTTTGGGTGGTTTTATCCAGTAGGTTTTATCATGAGGGGGACTGCTCACTCCCACACTCCACCTGGCGTGGCCTCACACCACGCAGTGCGTATTCTGTTCAATCCATCATTCGTCGCATGTATCGCTCTGATCCTCCTTGACTCAGAGAAATGCAATAGTAATAGATATGATGCAGACCCCCAACGAACCCGGTAAATCGTATAGCCTGTTATCTGGAGAGTTTTCTCAAATGTTCCACCTCGTTTCTCTGATTTATCAGATCAACGAGCATTGTACCACGTGCACTTCCTGAATGCGTGGTCCTAAAATACTCTTATCGCCCGTAACCCAACTTTCCATAGTCCGACACGAGCGTATGTGCGGAAGTCGTCTACAGCTGACTCACAATTTTTGTTCAGGTCCGATCTCGCTCATGGTGTCAACGAGAGTTGCTCTAAATAGCCGAATGCTGCGCACCCGACCCCTAATCTATCTCATACTTTACTTGCTTATCCAGCCTGAAGACACTCCTATGGGTCCCACCTGACATCGATGGTGGTGACGGCTAAGAATACTTGACAGGACATGATAAGAACCATGGCTCGTACTTCACGTCGTCGCTGCCAATCTTCTCCCCGATTCTAACGTGTCTCTTGTGATGGACACAGCAACGTTCGAGGGTGGTCCCCGTAGTGCTTACCATCCGCCTTCTCATTCTCTCAAGGAGAATGATTCACCCTCTGAAAAAGAAAACGGTATGACAAGCACGCAAGTGGATATTGTATCCATAGAACAGCAAGACAGCGGCACTCTTGCTCCTCAGGCGATTAACACAGATGATCCTTTTCCCATCGATCCAGACGCGCCAGTGGAGGAACATCAGTTTACCTTCCGTGCAGCTATCGTTGGTTGCACGCTCGGTGCTGTTATTGCCGCCAGTAACGTTTACCTTGGCTTGAAGGCATGTCAACCACTATAGATCAGTCCACTCTCTTGACCTGGTGACCTCAGACCGGTTGGACTTTCGGAGCGTCCCTTTTCGGCGCAATATTTGGCTTCGCGATTCTAAAACCCCTGTCAACATCTCTTCCGCGTTACCTGGGAGGCGGTTACTTTGGACCCAAGGAGAACAATGTCGTGCAGGCAGCTGCAACCTCGGCTGGATCTCTTGGGTTACTCTTTACATCTGGTTTTCCGGCCGCTTATCAATTGGGACTGCTCCAAGCGTCTCCAAGCCAAGACATTGGCCGTCTGTTCACATTCACGATCTGTTGCGCCTTTTTTGGACTGACGTTTTCGATTCCACTCCGCAAGTTCTATATCCTCAAGTTGAAGCTCGTCTTCCCGACCGGCGTCGCGGCCGCGTATACAATTCAGTCACTGCACGTCGGCAAAAACGCGGTAGTGGAGGCAAGCAAGAAGACCAAGGCACTCATTCTTTCATTCTGTTTCGCTATCACCCTCCGGGTGGTGAGCGAGTACGCTCCGGCGTTGCTTTGGGACTGGCATATCTTTTACACGCTGAATAGAATTGGCTGGACATCAGCGATCGCGGCAGAGAGCTGGGTGAGTGCAGCGTATGCAGCCTTCCGGTTTACGTTGATCCAGGCTTGAATAGGGATGGATATGGGAATGGACACCAGCCTTCATCGGCGTCGGGATGTTAACAGGCATCAACGCATCCTATAGTTTCTTGGGTGGAGTACGTTTTCTACACGGTCGTGTCCAACCTTGGGGTCTCACTATCGTCAGAGTTTCCTGGCGTGGGCTATCATAGGGCCCATTATCGTCAGTAGAGGAATGGTGTGTGCTATAGTATCCCATCGTCGAGGCAACGTCCTGAGAACTCCGTAGGCGTCAGGTATCCCTGTGAACGACAGCATACCAGGTTACATCAATTACTTTTCCATGTAAGCCGTTCCCTCACTCAACGCCGATCTAGCAGATCCTTACACTTCAGCCAGGACGCTCTCCGACCCGGTCAATGATCCTTCACCCAGATACTGGCTTGTAAAAACCACCATTTTTTCGCATTTAATCACCTACTCAACGAGAACCAGGTTTGGCCGGGTACGCTAATGCTGCTCTGCACAAGCTTCGCAGAGGTGGCCTGTAACGCGAGGTCGATCTACACAGCTCTTCGGGGGATGGTATTGAGCGTCACTGAGAAGCTTCAGAGGCTACCCTCTGGTGACAGAACAAAGGACGAAATTTTTGACCCCGTCCCCGAGAATGAACGTGTACCTTTGTGGATGTGGAGTTCCGTGCTCCTCGCAAGTATCATCATTAGCTGCGTCGTCATGGGCGTTCAGTTTGGTCAAAACGTTGGTGTCACGCTGCTCGGTAAGAGATGTGCTTATCTCATGCTTTTGTGCGCTCACTCGACTGCCAGCCATTCTTTTTGCGTTTTTCTTTAGTTTTATCGGGACCGAGAGCTGTGGACGGACAAATATCACTCCGGTAACTGCGATCGGTTAGCTCAATTTTCGTTAGCCATGGATGTGACCCTAATATTGAAGTCAGGAAATGCATCTCAACTGGTATTTGGCGGCGTTGGGAAAGGGAACAGTTATTCTCCAAAGCAGAATGAACTCCTTAACATCCTCTCGGGTATGCTTGCGCTGGGTAAGTTCCTCTAAATATCACTTGAATCGCAGACAACTAAACTGCCTATGACAGGCGCTTCGGAGCAAGGTTCTCATCCACTCTGATCTGATATGTTCTCCGATTCTGATCTTGATCCATAGCTGCGGACATGATTGTGGACTTGAAGGCCGCACATCTTCTCCGATCCTCACCGAAAGCTGTCTTCTATGCACAGCTGTGCGGGGCAATCGTGTCCATATTCATATCTGCTGGCGTCTATGTTGTGTTTTCGTCGGCATATCCCTGTATCAACAGTCTCTCTTACGAAACATGCAGTTTCCCGATTCCTGATGTCCAGGCTTGGCGCGTATGTCCCATGATAAGCTGTTCTACTTCGTTCTGTTACTGATGATGATGAATAGGCCATCGCAGTTGCAGTGTCTTCCTCGACGTTGCCTATCCCACCGTCCTCGGGTTATACAGCCATTGGACTTGGCGTGGCCTCTATCCTATCGGTCGTGGTGAAATACAAACTAGTACCTCCGAAATACCATGCATTCGTTCCGTGCGTATCACAGCGAGCACGCCAGTTCGCAACGCTCACTCTGACTTTGGTCCAGAAATTTTAATGCGATGGGAATCGCCTTCATCATGAGTAGGTCTCTAGCACTTGTTCAAAATCCGACACGTTGATCACCAAGAATCACAGATGTCTGCACGTACCCCTTGGCGATGTTCTTCGGGTCCACTGTGGCGTTCTTTTGGAGAAGAGCGTGAGTGTGCTCTCTGAATGACCCGCTAGAAAGTGTCTCCTGATGAGAAAAGGCCAGTTTCGTCCACAATTACCAGATGTATTGTTTTGCGGTTGCGACGGGTTTCATTGCGGGGGAAGGTCTTGGCGGGATCGTTACCGCCATTTTGACGATTGCTGGTGTTTCGGGAGCGACGTATGGGACGACGGTTGGTTGTCCGGGAGGGGTTTACTGTGGATGAGGGTGATACGAACGTCATGTGCTCATCCCGATCATGTGAGACGCGTGACATCATGTCCATACACGCGATTGAGACGCTGGTTGACGACGTCCACTGCGACTCATGTTCAGTCGTTTGAACCAAGTTCGCACTGCACTCGTCTCGCTCGCCACGAAATCATTCTCTACCACCGGCATTGAAACATCTCACTATCGTTCCACAATGACTTCAGGTACCAGTCACGACACCATGATGTATGGTGCAAAAGAGCTCATAGCATGCCCATGGGACAGCATCACAGCAGCCTGAAATTGCCACCTTTGCAGCAGGTTGTTTCTGGGGCGTGGAGCATATCTTTTTGAAGCATTACCCACCCTCTCAAAACAAGGGGATCTTGAAGACCGAGGTGGGATACACTGGGGGCAAGAATTCGTCGGTCAACCCAAGCTACCGCGAAGTGTGTACTGGCATAACGGATCATGCAGAGGCGCTGAGGATCGAGTTTGATCCTTCCGTTGTCACTTTTGACGAACTCGTCGGTGGGTATATGCGATGGTGGTGGGCCTTGTTTTCAAAACTGACGCATCACAGAGTTCTTTTATCGCACGCATGATCCAACGACTGTGAACAGACAGGGTGGGGATACTGGTACCCGTACGTCGTGAGGACTACGTGATCAGATGTCTCCTCATCTCTGTATGCGTGCAGAATATCGGTCTGCCATCTTTACTCACAGTCCCGAGCAAGCAAGCACCGCGAAGCGCGTCACGGAGGATGTCCAAGCCAAGTATTTTACGCCCAAGGGAAAGAAGATTGTCACGGAGATTCTCCAGGCTGGACCGTGGTATAATGCAGAGGACTATCACCAACTCTACCTCTTCAAGAACCCACAGGGATACCAATGCCCTACTCATACATTGCATTGGTGATCTTTGTTCAACATTGGGAGCAGGAAAGAGATGTATTAAATCAATGTACTGGCAGTAGAAATTGAGGGTTCCACCACAAAAAACGCCTCAGAGGGATGCGAGCCCGTCCCTTTACGATGTAACAAGGAGAGTGGTGCCGAACGGGCGATGTCAATGCGAGCCCATCGTTGGAAACGAGGGTAGCTCAACTCTCTGCACCGTCGTTTCTCTTCATTGGCGTTTTTGATTGTGGAAGAATCGAAACGATTAACAAGCCGAAAACTCGAATTTATGAAGACCACGCGTGGGAACGAATTACCTTACACCCCTATCAGAGCCACCCATCCCAATTATCGACCTTTGACCCGTTCAACAGGTTGCAAACCTATCACTAGGCCATTTCGCAGAAGAGGTTGAGAAATACTAGGCTGTGGACGATGTGTTAAGACCATGGTGAGCGTAAAAGTGTTGCTTTAACCCCCCAACAGGTTTCTCGCCGGGTCCACATCTGTCGAATCGCAGAAATGTTTCACTGCTGGCTTTACAATCGATGTCGATGAGGTCTCGGAAATCTTGCCGTGCGTCTTGGCCTAGCAAGTGCAAAACAAGTCCTCGGATTCTACGTTCCAACTTCCGGCCCATCTGCTTATATAACCAGGAACGCCATTGACAGTCTTAGAGGCCGCGACTATGAGAATGACGCTTTGCTTAGTCCCATCGACATGCCCGCCCACAAAGTACCAGAAGATCACCCAATACACTCCTTTTTCGCCGACCGCGACCCCAAGGCAGAGATATATGTCACCCACATCGACTCTACCAATGCATCCACCCGAAAGTACGTCAAGCATCCGCGTTCACTGAGATTCCATGACTTACGTGTCGTCCCAGACGCCACTTTCTGATGCTGGTGGGAATGAACTTGGTCTGGTCCTTTCTCCTCATAAGACGGGTGTATCGTGGCATGTTCCGTTACGGGGTTTGGTTTGTCGTCGGCAAGCTGGTTCCACAGTGGAGCGCGACCGCACCGGGCCTTCACATGGGGCTCTTCGGAAATATAGTCCTGGATCTCTTCATCTTCCTGATACTCGTTCCGATTATACGCGATTTTGTCGGCGGTGTTGCCGCTCTGCGCTTCCGCCATGGATTTCCTCGGGAAGAAATCATTTTCCGTAAACCCAGTGAGTCCACCATTGCAAACGCCGTTTCAGAGGCTCCGGAGAAGAGGGATGCTTTCATGAAGGATCTTCTTCGCCGTGCTGTTGACCCTGGGGAGATGAAACACGCATCTTTTGGTTTACCATGGGAAGAATGGTCGTATGACTACAAGGCTATGGCGGCCGCCTGCGAACTGGACAAGAAAGGCATCATCAATGCAAAGACATGGGAACTCTGCGTGTGGATGAAGATGAAAGACGGTTGGACTGCTGTTGAACAGGGAAAGGAGGACGATATGCAAAACCAGATCGGCATGATGGATAAAATGAGGGTATGGTCGTTGGCGGGGCACGATTGGGTTTTCGCTCATGGTTCATGCTATAGGATCGTCTGCGCGCCATGGGCAAGATACACGTTTTCCGCCAGATGATGGAAGTCATCCAGGTGAAAACGATGTCAAAGGACGGTGCACCCCTGCCGGTGACCGAGGACGTTGATGCGATCATCGCGGACATCTTCAAACGCAATGATATAGATTTCGAGAAGTTGACTACTGAGCTAGCCAAAGATGCTCCGCCCACTGACCGGTTCGCCAATAGCTCAAAGAAGCTTGATTGATCGGAGCGTAGTACGCCACAAGTTGTTCACACAGCAACCCAACTCACTCCAGTACTTTACTCGCCCAGGGGTAATCGTACCTAGCAATCGAATGTGACCATTTGCGCTCGGTGTTCTGTAAAGTATAGAGTGCAGGTAATCGTGACCTCGTCGGGCCGACACTCCCATGGTGGGTAGATATGTAACCTTGGCGTTGATGGAGTGGCTTGAGGTGTGCTTCATCATGGGTCTGTCCTGAAACCTTGTGACCGTCCGCGTTATCTCCCAGTCACTTTATTAGCTCCGGTTGGTCAACTTCGTTCACACGATGCCAGCAGCAGATGCCATCCGAATGTTGTTATCTTCCTCCGTTAGCCTTTCTCATTATCAGGATCGTCCCTTATAAGAAGGCTTATCACATTGGGAGGCTTTGAGCGCACCCCATCATGACCATGCGTCGCGTTCCTTCTAATGCTGCTTCGTTGGACACCCAGGAAGAGAAGCAGACACATTTGCAGGATAACCATGCACACGCAGTGTCGACCAAGGAGGTAGACACTGGTGCACAGATTATCGCTGGTTTGTCAACCGAGCTGGATCCCGCTGAAGCGGCACGCGTCAGGTTTGCAACAACCAGTTCTGCCATCGTTGTCTTCCTCCAACTGAGAGCACACACAGGAAAAAAATTGATTATCACATCCTCCCAATGATGTGCAGTGAGTTCTGACTCCGTATCTTTCAAAGTGGTCGTGTTCCAACTGAGGGTTTGTTGTGCAGCGCTCTACTGGTGAGCAGAGGCGTTCTACTAATGACTGCTTATCTTTGCTCATTTTTCTTGGAATGCAGGATCCAGTTTATGGATAAAACCACACTTGGTAGTGCTGCGATTCTTGGTATAGAGTAAGGTTTTCGCGCTATCGGAACGTGAAGTTTCCTCTGACGTGTGACAGCCAAGGCGCGCATCTATCAACCAACCAGTAAGTACTTGTGGCCACACGAGGCTTCTTTACGCGTTCAGGGTGGCTCTGATACAGCGTTGCACAGATACAATTGGTACGGCTAATGCACCCTCTGGTAATCGCGCACATGTGCCTGATGTTTTGTCCTCTTAGGCTCGGAACGATATTTTACATCAGTTACTTCGTCTTTGAATACCCTCAGAACCTTGCCCTCCAGCGGTTCCCCGTTGGCAGATGGATGAGGCAAGTGTTGCGGCCACGTAGCCGCACTGTCCATCACTTACCCTGCATCTAGCCTTAATATCCTCGTCTGGGGCATTTCATTGATCTGTCAAGCCGCCTGCACCAACTTTGCGGGACTCTTTGTGTGCAGACTCTTCCTAGGCATGTGTGAGGGTTCCATCACAGCGGGGTTCATGATTGTTAGTTCCATGTTCTACACACGCAAAGAACAGACGTTGCGGGTTGGGTATTGGTGTGAGTACGCCTCGTCATTGGGCGTTGTTATCTGTGCTAATGGGTAGCTAGTCTTGATGAATGGGACGGGTAAGTCGATTGAACTGGGTTGCGGGCCATGCTGACTCGTACAACAGCCCAAATCATCTCTGGTTTCATCAGCTTTGGATCTCTGCACATTAAAACTACTGGATTCGCTCCCTGGCAATGGTGAGGGTCTTGACTGCGGAGAAATAATGAGAGAAAACTAACCGTTTGCAAGGTTGATGGTCATTACTGGGACCATAACGCTCATCGTAGCAGTAGTCTACTGGTACTGCAGGATCCTTGATTCATAACCTCGGCTGACTATGTATTCCACAGGTTCTTCTTCCCTGATTCTCCAACCAGTGCATGGTTCCTCACGCCGAGTGAACGTGCGACGGCGGTCCAGCGCCTGAAGGTGGGAGACTCATGAAAGGTATACTTTTCGCCGCTCGTGTATTGATGTAACCCTGCAGGAAAACCAGACCGGTGTGGAGAACAAACACTTCAAGAAAGAACAGTGCGTTTTCATACATTCACGTTCGTCTTTTGGTATCAACAGGAGAACGCAGGATGATAGAAGCACTCCTGGACCCCAAGACATGGCTCTTTGCGCTCTTTTCCGCTTTGGACAATGTACCCAACTCGCTCACGAATCAACGCCAAATCATCATTTCATCCTTTGGTTTTACCTACCTCGACACGACGCTTCTCGGATGTGTCGACGGGTTCATTGAGATCATGACCATTTTCACAGGAGTGAACCTTGCGGCTCGGATTCCGAACGGTCGTGCCTATGTTGGCGCGATGTACTTCATTCCATCCCTTATTGGGGTATTGATGATCGAGTTCTTACCGTGGAGCAATCAGATTGGGTTACTCTTTGGGATCTGGCTCGTTGATATCAACACTACCGGATTCGTCTTGTCCTTGTCCTGGTTGACCAATGTGACGGCGGGACACACCAAGAGGGTTCGTCAGTCCAGCTTCTGTCGTATCTTCACATCTTTCTCAGGTGGGCATGGATGATGATGTAGGTCACGACGAACGCCATCATGCTCAGCGCCTACTGCATCGGAAATGCAGCGGGTCCATTTATGTGGCAATCGCAGTATAAGCCAAGGTACGCCCTTCGTGCTTTCCCGGCCCGTGCTGCAATGGCGTGAATCGGTCCGTGCAGGAACCGTATCCCGTGGATCGTTATTGGTATCTGTTACCTCATCTGCCCGTTCTTGTTGTTGGTTATTCGCTGGTTGTTGGCGCGGGAAAACGCACGACGGGATGCTGAGCCGATCGAGGATGACGAGGAGTTCTTTATCGAGAAGGTATCGGAGGACGGGACACGTGTGCAGGTCAAGGTGGACAAGGTACGGTGTTATTGGTGTTATTTTTAATGTCGATATGGGTGGGCGGATATTGACGAGATCCCCGACAGGAATTCATGGATTTGACGGACCGGCAGAATCGCGATTTCAGATATGTGCTTTAAGGATAGGAACGTACGCATCGCTAATGCACATGGCGGTCGGGGAATGCTGATGGCGGTCACTAGTCACGTATGCATAGGTTCGTATGATGACACGTCAAACATAAATATCATGCATCATGTTCGGATGCTTTGACGCATGTAAAGCGCCTTTGAAAAAGAATCCTCTCTGTCGATTGGATAAGCCTCGCGAATCCAGCCTATCAGGCTCGCACGGGTATCAGATACCGATACAACTCAATCGTATGCTTGTTGGCTGACAAGCCCCACCGACGGCTCTGATAGGACACAAATGGGCATAATTACTACCATTCATTATGTAGCCCATTCATCTCCGACGAATATGCCATCATGATGAGGTGCCAACGGCAAGCTTGACCTTTTCAGTCCAGGTTCGGGCGAACTGCGGTTGTGTCAAATGAAGGTGCCGTCAGGGCCCGATGGACTATAACTAATCGAATTCACGCACCGGCGGATCTACCCTCGAACCCCCCGCATGATGGCTTCACAAGCAAGGTGAGTCTCCTCGTTTTCCGCACAAAGAAAGCTCCTAATGATCCGGCATGATTAATGGCTGCTCAAAGTGTTGTTGAAGGCGTGCTTGCAACGTCTCAAAAGATTGGCCTCACAAAGACTACCTTTCTTGCGTATATCCTTCCGCCTTTCGTGTGTCAGTACTTGATGGGAGTACTGGTTCAGCGCAAGGGAACGCGCTTCTACCGTTTGGCGTTCTTACCTTTCACGGTTTGGTTAGCTTGGCGTGCGACCTCCGTGGATCTGTCGGGAGGCGATCCGACGAAAGCCCAGGCGAACTCCATACTCATCGTGAGTGTCACTCGTTCTGTGTCGCCCACCAATTGATGAGATCCATCCCAGACACAAATGTGCTCCATGTTGACGCGTTCCGCCACGTGGGCGTTTGCACGAGTGCAATATCGACGTCACAGTCCTGTGGACAATCGGAACAAATCGGATTCGGAAAGCATTTACACCGCGTGCTGGAATACCTGGGATTTGCTGATGAATCCGCGAGGTATCGGATGGAATTGGCCGCGAGGATTCGTCGTTCCTAAACCCGCCTTCGAAACCGACTCGCGGGTCATTTTCGTACTGTTATCGGCAGCCGGAGTCGCCTTTCACGC
>JBBPSC010000495.1:0-17385 GCA_038093395.1 Baorangia bicolor
CCGGCCTTGACTAGATGCTTTATGAAGTCAACGTGGTGGCAAGGAAACCGAGGGATCCTGACCCGCATCTGCAACTTGTTTGCGGATCTTCTCAGCACTTGCTACACTGACGACTGGTCCGAGAGAAGTCTCTGGCTTGGTGGGATCACCCAGGACGTATTTCTTTTGGCGTGAAATATGAGCTCCGCAGGAATCAAGGCTGAAAGAACGGTCACCTTGACGAGGCCGACATATTGTGTTACAAACTCGTCATACACGGATTCATGCACATATATGCGCTTTGACAGTGATTTGAGTGGGCGAAGAAACCTCGGTGACCTCGACCTACCTCGATGGCGCAACAGCTCTGGCCCGAGTTAAACATGGCACCTTCATAAGGGAAATCACATCAATCAAGAAATACAGCTGAGCGTGTCAAGGCCCCACCATCCACGAGCTCTGCGACGGTGTACTTTAGGTCTGCATCCGGACGAACGTACGCAGGGTCTTTCCCTCCGAGCTGCCAGCAAGTTAGCCATCGCGAGACCTACAGGATCTCTTGAAGGTACCTCGAGCGCAACACCCTTGAATCCGGCAGCTTCTACGGCTGCACGTTCCACAGCCTGGCCTCCGACGACGCTCCCAGTGAAGGAGACAAAGTCCACCAGCTTATGTTGAACCACGTAGGAGGTAAGCGCGGGTGATAGGTGCAAGACTTGCACGAGATCCTCTGGCACACCAGCTTTGTAAAGTGCATTGACGAAGCGTTCTGCGACTAGGGGTGTCTGTGGGGAGGGTTTGAGTAGCACTGCGTTTCCAGCCACGATAGCGGGAAGGACAGAGTTGATGGTCACGAGATACGGATAGCTGTGTTGCAGTGCAATAACGTAGATCAGTGTAGGACGGAGAGAGAGAGATCAATAAAATTCACTTCCAAGGAGCGATCACGAAAACGACGCCAAGGGGCTCACGTTTGATGTACCGTCTGAATCCAGGCGCATCGCTGTTCTCGAGAGAGATGTCTGAGAGGCAGGACTCTGCGATGGAGAGCATGTATTCCGCGCGAGACAAGAACCCTCTGATCTCCCCAGGGACTTGACTCACAGGTCTTTAGCAGGTCCGAATGAGTTGTATCTCGCGGGCCAGGACCCATGGAACGAACGTACCGACCCATTTGCAGAGTGAGTTCTAGATGGAGGGCTTTTCGTTCGTCATCTCCGATAGCCTTGAACGCCGACTGCGAACCAATCTATGCAAATGTCATATGGGATATCCACGTACATACCACGAAGTCGTGCCCAATCTCGATACGCTCCTTGAGCGTGCGTTTCCTCCAAGCTGCTTGGGCGAGGGCAGCATTTTGGAGCTTGACATCGAGCTCAGATTCATTCGGGTGGGTCCTGGTTACATACGGTTCTTGGTTGTGGGGAATGATGGTCGTTTGTGTTTGCACGTTGGCCATGAATGCGAGAGAGCAGTGTATGGGCTCGATGGCCACTTGTGATCTTGGAAGATTTGTACATATACGGAACTATCTCATATTATCTTCACCAGGTTACCCATGTCAAGCAAGACGCCACAAATGGTAGTCTGATGACCAGACTACACAAATGGCCATTTGAAGGGCAAGTTCACTTCAACTGCAAACTGTGCAAAGTCTTGGTTCCAAGACTCTAGTGCTCCGTAACTCACTGCATCCTAGGGTTCAAAAACTTCCCGTTCCCTCAGTCTGGCTGGTGCATTGAACCAGATCCTGTCTTCAGTGATCTCTGGGTCTCGCACATGACGTGTAAAGAACGTACAATTGGACAGCGTCATGATGTTGGCCTAATCCTGTTTACCATTTCGAAGCGTCCATAATCGTCTTTTTTGCGGACACCCTTACTCAATTGTGACGATGCTCAAGCGACTTCACACCATTCAGTGCTGTTAGGCTTGGGGACGGGGGTCGGCAATAAGGATGCGAGAGGTACAAATCAAGTCCAATATCTTATACTTTGTACCGACGACCGGTCTTGGTAAAGAATGTCTGCAGAATGTATACCTGCAAACTGCTCTATGGTCAAAGGTTGTCAGATCGCGGTCGTATGAGATCACATACGCTGCCATTCCAACGACAGCCAAACTTTCGCACACGCCATACCAGAATAAGCGACTGTGCATGCAGTGAGTTAGACGCAAGAACTACGCTGACTACATGCTTACTTTTGGGTGGATTTGACCAGAGAGAAGCCTCGTGTCTCTCGCGTGTGGAAACTATGGCCATATAAGAAGCCTCTCGACGTGTCCAGTGGAATACTTACTGTCTCTGGGTACGCTTGATGTTCATGAGCATGCTATTGAGCCGGTAGATGCTTTCCTCGATCGGGCTCGTGTGATCCGAGACTTGACCAGGCTTGGCTGCAACCTCTCTCCGTGGTTCGCTCTCGACCATGATGTCAAAGTCGAGCAGCTTGTCGGTCAACGTGGACATGTCGTTCTCAAAACAGAAGGAGTATTCTCCGACGGTGTTCGCCGTCAAGACATAGTCTCCTGAACGCTCGCGTTGTCCATCGAGAAGTAGCCTCTCGGTGGGATCTTTGATGTCAAAGTCAATGTCGAAAGAGCCCCCTGCTTGAACCTGGCGTAACGCTCAGAAACTCGACTTGACCTGTGCAAGTCAATACGTACTGCAAAGTAGAACTAGAGGCACAGGTTAATATCTCGGACGTCCGGTCAAGAGGGAGTACTTGCCCCAATCTTCTCTCCTGCCTTGTCCACGTCGGCGTAAAAACAGAGGCGTTCATTTGGTGCAATGATGGTGGTCAGCGCAGAAGCTTTGACATGCTGAATCGACGCTAGAAAGAGCACGCTAGAAACGAGTAAGTTGAATAGAATCATTTCTACAAGTCAGCTCCAGGCTAGCGTAAATTATGGTGGTTTCGGGAGACCAAATGTGGTATGTTTTCGGCATCTGATACCAATTCTACCGGAGCTGGAAATATTCAATCTCCGTGGCACTGTCAACTGTGATCCCTCTCCGTCCGACTTGCTCAGACAGATTAACTTGCTTTTGACAGGTGAGGATAAAGCTTTTGATAGTCTCCCTACTGATCGTCTGCCAACAGTTAGTAAACGATGCCCAAGTCTACCGGTGCTCTCTGCGGCAACCTACTCTTGTACAAGGACAACTGCACATTCTATCAGGCTTCACCCTTTCTGGAGCTTACTCAGGACACTATGACATGTCCTCCGCTGTCATCTACACCCAATCGAGCGCAAGGATATAGCCGATCGCTTTGGTCCGATATACCTGCGTATAGGGATTATCCACCTACCACGAGTACGCCGCGCCCTTCCGTTACGCCTTCAACATCGTCCCTTTCTATGGCAAATATGCAAACGGTGTTTTCCCCGAGCCCTTTACCAGTGTCACAAGTCCCCTCCTTGGTTCTTCCAGAAATATCACCGCCTTCTCAAGGATCAGGAAGCACTCCCTTCGAGCGACAATTTGTTGGCGATTTTTCTCGAGAATGGAACAACATCAATACTCAAATGTCCCCCGTCACCCGAAGGATTTTTCATTCTTCGCTCTTTTTCTCGCCAACATTTTCGCATGCCGGTGGAACCCCATCCAGGACTGACTACGGCCCAACTTCCCAGGATGCTGCAGGACGAGTCTCCCTGATCGATAGATTCATATCTGCAGCGGCGGATGAATCTGCGACGACCGAAAATGACATCCCTTTTTCGACCTTGTCATCTCAAGATCGCTCATCACCTCTGTCAGATCTGTCGGATCTCACTTCACTTTCATCTTCTGAATCTTCCGATCACTTCGGACATGGACTCGACTCGCGAAGTAGCTCTCCACCTACTTCTCCAACCGCAGAGAGACCCAATGACCTAAGGCAATCGAGTATCCAGTATAATGATCAACCTCCCGACTCTGGACGAGAGCCCTCTTCTAGTTCCCGAGACTCGGATTACCCGCCTGCGAAAGGCATCACTGGACACAAGCGGAAAAGAACCTCACGAAGCCGCGATGGCGACGAGATACCGATCAGGCGCAAGAAAACACGATCCGCCAGCGCTCCCAAACCAACCTCCGCCGACGTCAATTCTTCCCTCGGGCCGTTGACCCGACGACGACTTCCTACTAATATACCTTACCATCCAGAGTTTCCTCTTTTTTACCTGCGTTTCCCGGTCAGTTCTTACCTACGGCTGGCTGACGGAAAGTTCGTTCTGTTAATTGAAATCCAACTCGGTGAATGCGCATGATTGAATATATCCTCTAGGTTTCCTCTACGTTCGGCTGGTGCTAAGCGCACGACGGGGATCTATAACGAACCGCGAGATGCGCTAGATTTGTATACACCGCGTTTCGTGAAGGGATGTGGAGCCAGAAAGGTTGGCGTTTGCCCGATTTGCATTGAGAGTGCCTCTCGTGGTGGTAAGGGCGAGACTGTCTGGCTTTCAATGAAGTTTTCTGCATACAAGTGGCATGTGTTTGATAGCGCATTCACCTCGTCAGCTCACATCACACCTTTGACAGAGTCGTGTTTTTCATTGGTAAAAATACTAAATTAGCAATGCGTCCAGTTACCATTTGCAGTACGCCCACGGTATGTTTTCCAACTTACACGCACGCAACCCTCATTAGACCCATCAAGGAATTTCCTCTGTTTCTGCCCGCCCTTTCTCTCCCCCGGTCGCTTTCCGGACAATCGAGCGTCAAAATCCGGCCAAGAACGAGCGCACAAGTATACAGCAAGGGAAATGTCACAAATGCAAGAAATGGATACTGGTCGAAAGCATCAAAAATATAGATATCAAGGTAAGTCGTCGTAAGCATTCACAGTCGGAATGGTCATTTGACTGAATGCATTGTAGGTGAAAGAACTTTATTGGTGCGTACTGAACGAGGTCATCGCAATACTCGCGAACTCAGTTGCATAGGTGGAAACACGCTGCTTCATGCCACCAAGGTACTCATATAGAGGGAGACGATGACTTTTTTCTAGATGACGAAATTTACCGCCGTGCTTGCAAGCACTCTGATCATGATCCTTGATCTGTTCATATTAGCTCCCGTCCCTTTACTCGATTCTAACTTTATTCTCTTCGTTCTTGTCCTCACATTTTGACATTGCATCGCTTATCTTCGTTTGCTAACTCCATGGAAACTGTCACCCCATCCCTGTGTGTATTTTCTGAACCGTTTGTCCTGTTCTTGTGATGTTGTAGAGATGAACGTTGTAGTGTGTGCTTTCTGCTCAAAGAAATGGTTGATCGTCCCGAGCTTGAGGGCTGTCCGGAATACGCGATAACCTCTAGCAAATCAAGCTTGAGAGTTTCTCCATATTTGGCGTACTATGGCATAATATGCGATCGACTGGCTTACTACTTGGACTGGCCAGTGCATGGTGACTTCGTCGCACTACCTGGTGCCCAGCCCTTGCTCACGGCGTGGTCCCTGATTGGTGTTAACCGTCAATTCAGATTCCGGAATCTCACCGCCAGTGGAAGGAGCACTACTCATGTCCAAATCAACGCCTGAGGCAGACGAATTCTATACCCAAATTCACCGTCGTATGGTCGAAAGTGGTGAATGGGACAGGTGCGCTTTGGTTTCTCCCCCACCAGATTTCAAGTCTTACGTCGTTCCGACCCCAGAATGCTCCGTCTCCTCTCGTCCAAGCTCTCGGAACATGGATGGGTAGATGAGTTGCGTCACCGTGCAAAGGGTATGCTTGGCTGCCCTCGGGGATATGGATAGATGAACTGATGAGAGCATTTACAGAACGCGCACGGTCGATGGATATGCTTTCCTTTCGGGCGATATTAGAGGAGATATCCCCTCCCGCTCAAGGTAAAGGTGCATTTGAACCAGTGTTGGTATAACGCGCCTCATTTTGCCAACTGCAGCTAGCATACCTGCGGCAGTAAAACGCGAAGTAATGAATATACTCCGACAATATGTCAAGGATCAATTTGAAAAGTGACAGCTGTAGTGCGGTACATGACCGCGTTCACTGACACCAATAATGATACCTGTCGTGACTTCACCACGCCGCTTCCTGGTTGGGTATCCCCGTATTGTACATTAGATCTTCCGCCGCAGCTAGTGCCTGTTCTAATAGTATTATTGACGAGAATTACATGCGATATCGGTGAGAATGCCATGGAATCACGAGTGCTCGAGAGGACGACGTTCCGATTGCTTAGGGTTGGGTGGTTTTTCAGCGGGCGATTGCCTTCCCTCGCTAGCTGCAGACATTTCCTGTTCCACTATTTTCTCCGCCAGCGCCTTGATCTCCACGGGGTCAGGGCGTATCTTCTCCATCGCCTGCTCAAATATCTGTTTGCCAACACCCAATGGCGCCCTCTCCCACGTCGTGACTCTGATACCAACGCCAGGCATCTGGTGTTTCCGCAGGTAACGTACCCACCTATCCACGACGACCGGGTCTGCGTCCCATGCCTTGATGACCCGCTTGTGTACGCGTCGCTCAAAGTTTTCCTGGCTTTTTTTATGGACAAACGGTCCTCGGAGGACGGTCCACATCGAGCGCTGTGTTGGAAGTGGTATAGGGCGCGTTGCAGGGATACCCAAGGCACTCGCTGCATGCCCGGCGAAATGCGCAAAGAGGTCAAGTGGGTGATGATGGTGCGACCGGAAGTGAATCTCGGCGACAGGAATGCTGTGTGTGCGGGGGATTGTCGTCGGAGGATACAAGGCTCGACCGGGGACGACCATGGAGGCAATGTCGGCCTCGGACAGCACGACGGGTGCTACATTGTTTCCGTCTGTTCCAGTTCTGTCAAAGGTTTGGTGCGGCTCGGTGGTACGAAAAGAGAAAGACGTACAAGGATTTACTGCTGTTGTATCGCACCCATCTCGCCAGCGTTCGCGACGAACGAGCCAACATCTTGATGGCAGGTTAGTGTCAAAATGAGTGTTAGGATGGGTTACCTAATCCACCCTTCGGGAATTACCGAGGGAAAAGATATTTGGACACTTTCGCTTAGCGACCCGCGACGACGAGGACAAGCGCCCAGAAGGGATCTTTGCCATATCGCACAGTGACAATCGCACGCTCACCGCCGTCACCGTCACCGTCGCCGACGACGAGCACGACGACGACAAACACCTGCTCACCGTTCTCGTCGACGTCGCTCTCCTCTGTCGCCGTCTTCTCCCCGTGGGAGAGTAGCCAGCCCGCAATGGCCAACAGCCGCACGTCTTCCCTCACCCCACCCAGATCCGTCACTCCACCCCTTCCTGCAATCACCGTCCAGCCCGACCACTTCTTCGGCTCAGAGGCTGCCCATCTTCCCCCCTCTCCAAATTCCGATGCCAGGCCGTGGCTCGACCCCGACGACGATCCGCTCGCGCACCGCGGCATACCCGTCTTCAAGCCAACCATGGACGAGTTTGCCGACTTTGAGGGTTACATGACAAAGATCGAGTGTTGGGGACTCAGAAGTGGCATCGTCAAGGTCATCCCTCCAAAGGAGTGGTAAGCACCGTCCCCCACGACGCGTACCAGTCGTCCTCATCGTCCTTAGGGTCGACGCGTTGCCCCCAATCAAAGACCAACTCGCAAACGTCAAGATAAGATCCCCCATCGAACAACACATGCTTGGCCGCGGTGGCCTATTTCGGCAGGAAAACGTGGAGAAGCGCAGGGTCATGAGTGTCCGCGAGTGGGCCGAGCTTTGCGATAAAGAAGACTTCCGCACCCCTGGCATCGATGACGTCGGCCTTCATGCACGGAGCGCGCGTGTCGGTTCCAGGCTGACCAGAAGAACTCGTCCAAGGGCACCTAGCCACAAAGTGGAGTCCGTCGAGCCGGAGGAATTGGCTCACTCTGCAATCAAGGAAGAACAGGGCGAATCGTCCACGGACATGCTTGTCGAAGGATCCCGTGGCGGGTACATGTCCCCACCCACGAGTGTTGGCAATCCTCGCACACCAACTGCTGATATCGAACCCCCATCGACAAACACGCCCTCCCCGGGAAATGGGGGTGACGATGCTGGCGCGGAAGATGACGGTGACCACGTTGCTGACGTTGATGCCGATCAAACAGAGGAAATGCCGAAGCAAAAGGGCAAACGAACGCAGACCCGGGAGGCACGTGAAGCTCAACTCGCCAAGCGCGCTGCCAAGGACGCTGCCTTCCTCCAAGTATTTGACTCGAGCAAAGACTGGTTACCCCCAGGTACCACTCCCGACGACTACACGACCGAGTTTTGTCAAAAGCTCGAGCGCCAGTACTGGCGGAATTGTGGTTTGGGACGCCCTGCTTGGTATGGCGCTGATATGCAAGGTGCGTTTCAATCAGTCACGACCAATACACAGCTGAAATTGTTTGATCAAGGTTCGCTGTACACTGACGAGACAAAAATTTGGAATGTTGCCCATCTCCCTTCCTTCCTTTCACGTATCCTGCCCTCTTCTTCGAAAGGCCTTCCCGGCGTAAACTTGCCCTACTTGTACTTTGGGATGTGGAGAGCTACGTTTGCCTGGCACGTCGAGGACATGGATCTTTTCAGTATCAATTACATCCACTTCGGCGCCCCAAAATTCTGGTATGCGGTACCCCAGGGACGAGCTGCCGCTCTCGAGTCAACCATGAAGAGTGCGGTATTTGTCATTCTTCCTGTGTCGAGTTTCTAACATTGGCGGGCTAGGCTATTTCCCCAAGGACACGTCCCAGTGCCCGCAATTCTTGCGACATAAATCCTTCCTTGCATCACCGACGTTACTAGCCCAGTCCTCCTGCCGACCAAACTTTCTCGTCCAGCGGGAACACGAGTTCGTCATCACGTACCCTCGGGGTTATCATGCCGGATTCAACCTTGGATTCAATTGTGCAGAGAGCGTCAACTTCGCTCTAGAGAGCTGGGTCGAACTTGGTCGCAGGGCAAAGGCATGTCAATGCGTAGCTGACAGGTATGTCCTCTCTATCTCCTGTGACTTCTAGTCTAAGGAGTCGTCAGCGTTCGGATAGACGTCGATCAACTTCTGCGTGACCGTGAGGCGGAGATGCTCAACCCGCCTATTCAGTCGCCACCATCATCTAAGAGAAAGGCTGAAGGAGTTGATGGTGCGCCGAAGCGAAAGCGACCAAAGCCGACAACCGAACTCGGACCGTCCAGCTCTGCTCCGCCTTCCAAGCTTTCCATCACACTCAAACTCGGACCAAAACCGCCAGAACCAGAAGGTTTTCCCTGCTGCTTATGCGTGTCCATGTCACACGACGGTCTTCTGCGTGTTCAGGACCCGCCCGTGGGAAAGAAAGAACTTCCTGAATCATTGTCATCTATCCACGATCCCAGTAGATGGATGGCGCACGAAGAGTGCGCAAGGGTGGTGCCCGAGACATGGGTTGATGTAGCGGAACTTGCAGAGATTCTTCCTGACGGCTCGCATGTTTGGGAATCGAG
The DNA here is from genome assembly GCA_038093395.1 of Baorangia bicolor. Classification (NCBI taxonomy): domain Eukaryota; kingdom Fungi; phylum Basidiomycota; class Agaricomycetes; order Boletales; family Boletaceae; genus Baorangia; species Baorangia bicolor. The sequence goes on from JBBPSC010000495.1 coordinate 9,418, forward strand.
AGTGTTTGGGGTGGACGCGATCGTGAAAGACAGATGGAATCTGGTAGTGTGCCATTCCTCCTGCGTCAAATTTGTTATAATGACGTGCTTCAGAAATGTTCCGCTTGCACCAAGGGACGACAGAAGGCGCATGGTGCCCCTATCCAGTGCACCAAGGGAAAGTGTACCAAGTCCTTCCACGTGTCCTGCGCGCGAGAAGGACAAAATGGTGTTTCTTATACTGTGTTGCGCGAGGTTGAGAAGGAAGTGATTCTGCTTGATATGCAACCAGCGTCCTCTCATATACCTCACTCATCTGGAGGACCTTCCCAATTTGAGGCGACACCCGTGGAGTTCATGGACCAAGACGCACAACTAACTGCGGATGCTGAACCTCACGTACTGAAAACAATTAAGAAGAACGAAGTGCAGTTACTATGTAACCAACACAACCCTGTGAGCATTTGGAGCCGCAGCTTTAACCCCCCATAATTTATGATGTCGTTTGTAGGCGGTCGCGGCTGCGAAGAAAGCGAAGAAGCAGGACAAGGTCCGAAATGAGCTGCTTGCGCTTCCGTCAATGTCTCGGATCAAGATTCGCGTGAGCGCCGGGGTTTTCGAAGTCTCGCTGATCCGCGTTATCGAGGAGACCAAATCCATTGAGGTGCTCTGGGATAGGGGTATTAAACGAGAGTTTAAGTGGGGTAGTGTTGTGTTCGGTCAAACTGATGGCCAGACTGTGATGCAAAAACCATCAGAGCCTGCACCTGAACGTGAGCGAGATCGTCGTGTTGCTAAGTACGATTTCTAATCTTCCTTCACGTGTCCTTTACACAGCGGCACCTCAGCGGAGCAAGGACGCGACCCCTACGCTTCGCGTTGCAACCTTTCCGTCCGCCGTATCGTCTTCCTCTGGTTCCTCTACTTCAGCACCCACACCTGCACCTGCACCCGTGTACATGCCTACTTATCATTACCAGCCTTCCTCGTACGCGACTGGGTCCTGGCCCTACCAAATGTGCCAACCGCCCCAGCAGATTCCATATTCGGTAGCATACACCTACCCCGGGTATTATCCCGCGGCGATGCCAACGACTTCCGGATCTCCCGCAGAGAGTACGGGTGCACAGGGCACGTATTGCTCTCAATTGCAATGGCAGCAGCCATACACTGGTCCAAGGACTAATGATGATCCCACAGGGTCGTCTGGTCAGACGCATCCGACGCAGTCGTGATCCAGATGTTGTTGCATCGATATTGTTGGGACTCTCGTTATGCATAGACTTTTTGATAGCAACGTATTTAAAGTTTCTCGCTGCTCTGTAAAGTATTTTGCACTATTCGATAATTTCGTTATTTCTCCTTGGGGAATGGAGTGTTGCGTTTGCACTCTGAAAACATGACCTCCTTATCCAAAGCCGAAAAGTCGTACATTCAGTCATCGCTTCTCTCTCATCCGCCACTACGCCTCGACGGCCGTTTACTCGAGGATTACAGGCCTATTGCGCTCGAGACGGGAGTGGTCCCTCTCGCGAATGGGAGTGCCAAAGTGTGTATAGGACGTCCCGGACGCGGCGGATACGTACAGGAGGCTGGAGGCGTGGGCGGCGGAACAGAAGTAGTCGTCGGAGTGAAACTGGAGGTGGCCGGGGCTAGCGAAGAAGAAGGGGGAAAGGTTGCATGTAGCGTATCTTGGTGAGTCACTGCTACTCCATCCCCTTCTCTCGACGCCTTTGGTTTTGCAGACCGACAGTCACACTCGCAGCTCCCCCGCAGCATATCCTTCGCTGTCCTCGAACGCGTTGGATGACCTCCAGTCAGATCTGACTATCCTTCTGGAGAGCGTGCTCTCACATCCATCTCTCCGTCCAAACAATTTGGTCATCGTGCCGGGACAGAAAGCCTGGGCTGCAAAACTAGACGCGGTGGTGTTCGCGGATGGGGGCAACATCGTAGATTGTCTCATGCTCGCGTGTCGGGCGGCGCTCTGGGATACCAAAGTTCCGCGTACAAAAGGAGTGGAGTATCGGGCCCCACGTAGGCATGCCACACAAGGCGATGTCGGGATGGACGTGGATTTCGACGGAGAAAAGGAGGGTGGTCTCGAGGCAAGGGGAGTGAGCAGGGCGACCGATTTCGAGCTCACTGACTATTGGGACGAGGGAGAGGTCTTGAGCGGGAGGGAATCGTGGCCGGTGTGTGTCACACTGAATGTCGTACGTCCGTTTTTCCGTCTCGCATTTGCTCTGTCGTTGCCCACGCGTTGATTCATGCGCGGCTAGTTATCGAACGTGCACTTCCTGGACGCCACACTACAAGAAGAAGCTGCTGTACCATTGCGGATGTATGTGATGTACGCGTTCCCGAGAGGGAAACCCATCCTCCAGGCTTTCAGACTGGTCGGCCCAGAGGTGTCTACCATGGACCAAATAAGAGATCTCGTCAAGGTTTGGCATCAGTTTTCTTTATGCTTCCCCCTTCTCTGAGCTGATCCCGCCACGATGTTGCAGCACGCAGAAACGTATGCCCATAATGCATGGGTGGGGCTGGAGGCTAAACTCAAAGACGAGGAGGTTCGGCGGGGTGTAAAGGCTCGTGAAAAGTTCTACGGCAGGCTGAGATGACGGTCGCTCGTCAAATGTAAAGAAATATATAATTCTTCCTCGGTAGCGGGATACCGTATCGAAAAGATTATTGCACTCTGATAAGGACGCTTAGGAGCTAAACAGCATTAGTCAGCTCTTCGAGTAATAATACGTGTCACGTGCATATCTTCATGACCGCGTCTCGAGTTTCGCCTCAGCCTGCCATCTCATTCACGCGCGCCAGCCGGTAAACTGACTGAATCTGCATATTTTAGCAGTTTCCTCTGTTCCTCAATATGTGGTTGATAACAGGGCCTTTCGATTCCGAGACTGGGGACGTCGCCGCCACCAGTGAGTCCATTCGATGCATATGTCGCTCTCGTCAATGATTTGGCCCCAGAGACAAAGTTGCTGAAGACTGGTCGCAAGATCCCCCTTGGTCGTAAGGGCCGACCGCTATTGGTGAACAACAAGAAGATATCTCGTGACCACTGCGAGTTCACGGTGGGTCCTTGTACACAAGACGACGTGGTGCGTACCCAGGGTAGCCAATAAAAGTGACCCTGGTATAGCTGTGCATGTACTCCAGCCCAATCCCTCCTTTGTCCCGACGTTAGGGATCTACAATGCAAAGGAAAAACCAATATCGATTGACCGGGACGGTCAAGCCATCATCGTGAATCCCTCATCTTCGTGCGAGCTCCAGTCTGGGGATAAGATCAATATAGTGGTGGGAATATCCGTCGAGTGGGTCTTGTCTCCGTGAACAGCGTTCTCTATCTCTGACCGAAATGGTAGGGTCCACTGGCGACGTATCGCATGTTTTCTTCCGCCTGCGCGGTCTCTACCATCTATATCAAACGAAGACTGTGCCGCATTAGGTGAGTATTCTATATCGTGTGAGGTGTTTCAGAGTTCCAATGGTTACTTCAGGCATAAGTCTGATAACCTCTCCAAGCTCGCTTGCGACACATCATCTCACTCCCAAATACGAACTCACCGTCCCATTGGCTACATCCTTGTTATCGGCTACTCAGCTCGTGAAAGTAGAATGGCTTCAAGAACTCGTACGGATAGGAACCACGTCTGACGATAGTCATCCCCTCAAACTGGCACCTTTGGAACAGTCCTTCACCCCTCCACTGGAGAGCAAATACAGACCGATATTCTCTCCTTCGCTGGCATCTTCGCTGAAGTCTTTCAAGTTCTGGGAGCCGAACGAGGAGAGACTTCATCTCCTCAAGGGATATCGATTCGTTCTACTGAGTGACGCGGAGGGACAAGCTGATGGGGATACGAGGGAATTGATCATTCGTGGCGACGGGGAGTATGAATGTTTTCCCCTGACGAACGGGGAAGTAAAATGGAGACAGATGCTGGCCAAGGCAAAAAGGAAAGTAGACGAGGCCGGTTTGAAAGTCGCCATCATTGCCCGCGAGCACGTAGTGCAGGCTACCGTTGGTGCGGACAAGTGGCAGGAAATGACCACTGAGGCCCAAAGGTAGATGTGTTCTGCTTCATCATACCAGAGCACTCATTTCGGAATACAGTCTCTCGTTGCCGCTTGTGAATCTGGACACGCTGATGGATGCCGTGATCAACACCGATGCGTCGCTAATCAATGAAGGGTCCTCGAGTCAAGGTGGTTTTGGTCTGCGCCTTGTCGGTTTTTTACTGACTCTTATACTAGGTATTGTGGTTGAGAGCGAATCCCCTCTCCCAGACTTTGTTCCGAATACCCATCCAAACGAACCGTCCCTGCCAGCTGCGCCGGAGAAAGCTCCCACGGAGCCAAATGATATTCACCGCAAATCTCCCTCACCTTCACCCCCGCCTGGGCTCTTTGGTTTACCTATCCCTCCCCCGCCCAGCAAGGTATGCGGATATTTCACTGAGGGCGGGCCTCTGATTTGTTGTCGAACCTGACTTCTTTCAGACTCTTATTCGTCGCATTAAGCCCCTATCGACAACAAGTCGTGCAGAAGAGCCTGTTGTGTCCAACGTCAAGGATGAGACCCAAGCAGAAAACCTTGGATACACTCTTCCTCCAGTACGCCCAATTCATATCCACCACAATGGGTGCATTTTGAATGTTGTGCTAGCTCCCTACAATGACACGGTCGACTAAACTGAAACGACGAACACCTGTTCCAGTTTCTTCAGTGGAAGAGCCCATTGCAGAAAACGAGCTGAGCGAAGAACCGCCACTAAAGAAGTTCAAGGCACTTTTCGATGCAAGTGATCCGGACAAGATGACCGTCGATCCACATGGTCTCCGAGACGCATATGTCATCGCGATGAGGGATTCTGTTGGTTTGACTCAGGGTGGCGAGAGCCTTACCCAAAGTGACCCACGACCACTGCATTCCCAAGTGGCTGCTTCCCCACGAATACTTGATGTGGTGGCTGAGGAAGAGGAGGAGAGTGGTCATTCGCATGTTGTGCCTACTATGCCCACATTGCCTCGTGCTCATCGGAAATCCCCTTTACTGCAAGAAGCCCAAGAGTCACATGTGGATGCTACGCAGAACTCTGGAACGAGTGGTAGAGCACCATCAAAACCAACCAAATCTAGACCCGCACAGAGTCATCAGATCGACACTGACCCAGCATTCCTAACCGCCCTTGCATCAAGAAAAGGGAAGAAGAAAGCCGAGGATGACTTTGATCGAGAATTCAATAAGCTCCGTATTTCAAAACCAGATATCCATCGTGAGGAAGAAGAACGGGCATGGGAAGTTCTTGGAGACTTTGACATCGAGGCGAGGAATTTGCGGGGGAACTTCATGGTGGTGATTGAGTTGGAGGTCTTTCGCCGGAGTTCTGGTCATGGGGATAGAGCTGGTACGACGCGTTCTTATGATGGTCGACCAAATTTCAAGAAGTTTAAGAAGGTATGTGTCGGTGACATTTGTTGTGGCTGTCTCTGAAACATCTCATTAGACACCAACACCTTCGACGCGTGCTCCCATCGAGCTTGTGGCTAGGGCCGAACATGATTACGGGGTGGGCCCAGGTATGTTTGAAAGGCTTTCTTCATCTACAACTTCCCTTATTGCACAACAGGTTACTGGAAGGATAACAGGACTTCAAATGATCAGGAGTCTTTAGCTCCTACACAAGCAGCAGGCACTCAGAAGCGGCGTGCTCTGACGGTTTTAGAATCAGATGACGCTGACACCGATGTACCGGCCACAAAAACAACTAAAAAGGCGGCTCGGAAAGCCCCGCAATCGAAGGCCAGCGCAGCAGCTGAAAAGTTGTTCTTGAATTCGGACGAGGAAGATTCTGTGCCAGTCGCGGACCCCCAAGGAACTATAGGGAAGTCCCATACAGGAAAGATTGACTCGGCGCCCGACTTGCCCGCAAGGGGGAATAAACGACGACATATCGTTGTGGATGATGACTCGGACGATGGTGTAGCCTTCAAAGGGTTTGGCAAGAAGAAAAGAGTACGGTGATGATCAAGGCTATGAGTAACGTACACCTGTATGATGGTGACTACAGGGCTCTCGAAACTAATTCATCATGAATGGAAAAACCCAGCAAACGTTGCGTTTTCGCAGCGACCCGACCGCCGGTTTGACTATGAATCATGTAGGTAAGTTGTGGCCACCCTCGAATGTGTGAGATGCGGGAGCAAGCGTACCGTTGTTCTTGACAGACAAAATTTTCTGGAGCGCCTTCCCAATCGTCGAGCACATTCTTGGTCGCGTTACCCTGTGATCCGTCGTCGTCCCCAGTACCAAAAAGATCTAATGCCAATTGAGTGTGGCTTACGCCCGCGTACGTTGTCACGCAACGTGGATTAATCAAGATACGAGCGGGTGTGTATGCCGAGTTTGGTACAGTTAGTCGGGTAGCTGGAAGCTCTTCGATCGGAGGGAGCTCAGAGTCTGGCATGGCGTCAAAATCTGATCCTGCATTGGCATCGGGATCCACGGGGGTTTCGGGTATCTGCCGGCGATGTTTGGCTCGGATCCCTGTTTTAGGTTTTGTGTAGCGGAAAGCAGAGTCAGATCCTTCGTCGTCTTGAACACCCTCCAGTGCTTTGCTGACCCAAAGGTCCCTGCAGAACCATGCTTGACTGCTATCTAGGCAAGATGCATCTGGGGAGCGTTGAGGCGGGGTGTCTGAGGAAGACGAATTATGAAAATCCAAGCCGTAGCGATACCTCAAACCCTTGTAGTAGGATTGAGCAGGATCTACGATATGCGTGCCAGCCTCACAGCAGAAAACTTGAAAAGGAAGGTGTTGAGTGTATCGAGTGGCTCCATTCTTGTCTCGAGGGGGTACGGCATCAGGCTTTGATGAAGACTTGGATTGTCGAAATTGATCGCCACGGATATCTCGAGTACGCCACCTAAAGCGGGATAAGGTCCGTGTATTCGCGGCTGTTCATCCAATCTCACCTATCAGAGAAAATGAACTGCCCACCCGACTCGGCCCAGTCCATCCCGCATACCATCGCGGCTTCGTTCGCAATGCTGACCCTTAGCGTTTCTAGAATGTCGTTGGGACAAGTGAATCCTTTGAGCCAGATTACACGGTTGAAAGAGATTTGTCTCTTTTCGTGTAGCTCTAGCAGTGGTTCTAACGCAAGGTTTCGCATATATGCCTCCTCCGAAGGGTAGTATGCAGCCGCAGGGTCCTCTGTCATCGATAGAACGCGGTGGATTCGAAAAGGTACACCAAGAAGAGTCAACACTGCTTCACAGAGATCCGTGAGGGTCGGTGTGGAATCGGTGGAGCCATAATCCAACATCGAGACAAACAAATTGGATGTCCCAAGACGCTTCGCTAATTGAACTATCACAGCAAGTTGGTCGACGAGAAAGTGGTCTGCGGAGTGTATGGCCAGTGCTATGTAGTAGAGTCGATCATCTTTGGCAAGGTCGTCGTAGGCGTCTTCGTCGATATTTCTGTTTTGTCCGAAAGGGCGTATCAAGGTAGGGCAGTAGGCGGCAACCCAACCGTTCAGTGAGAGCAGCCCTTCTACTGCGCTGAGCACGCTTTGAGTATCCGTATGGCTAGTCTCCTTGGCAGTGATGCTAAACCAGAGGTTAATGTCCGCTCGAACATGAAAAAATTAAAATTCTGAGCTCACAACGGCACCTGGAATTGATCCCAAAAGTCACTGACACCAGCCGATATAAGACTGTCGAATATGTCCGGTCTGGTATCTCTGCCCATCCTCCGTTGCAGTGATTTGTATTTCTGAGCATTCAGACTCTTCAGCCCAGTAACTCGCTGGATCACATTGTATCCTTGGTACTCGGAGATAGAAGACGGGGTGGTGTCAGATGAGGAAATTAGAAAAAGGAACCCTGCCAACAATAGGGTAAGAGCGAAAAATCTTGTCAAAGTGTTTCTTCTGAGGGTGATTGCCATGCAGGAATGGACT